>JAADVD010000041.1:0-114914 GCA_023334535.1 Pythium vanterpoolii
CCCCCCCACCCCCCCCACCACCCCCACCGGCAATAGCAACGGCGGCTGGGGAGCAGGGAGCCACTCGCCAAAGAAGCGAAAGATGGACGAGAAACACAAGTCCAAACTTGGGGTCACGGCAAACGAAAATGTCGTTAGCGAGAACACAGTGGACACAGGCGACGACCAGGTGAAACGATCACTTTCGGAGTCGATAATGGTGATGCCGAAGATCACAGAGAAAGACTTCGTATGGAACCGCAGCGCGGCGTACGACATTGTGCGCGCCGTGCTCTACGTCATGACCAGCACGACGAACGAACCGTCGGAGCCGCTGAAAGCTCTCGAACAGAAAGGGGTCAAGGCCAAAGCCGCTCTCAAAACGTTTGTAGATCGTGGCGGGTTGGCAACGCTCAAAGACCGCCTAGTGTTGTGGTGCAAAGAGAAAGAGACTGAGGCTGGCGTGCTGGCGATCCTCAAGGTAACTAAGTGCCGCTTTCTCAGCTGCGAAGTATGAACTGACAGTGAAGTATGCTATGTATGGATAGGTACTCGCTGTCTTGCCGGGCGTGACGACAAAAACGGTGTCCACAAGCGAGATTGGCAAAGCGCTGAACGATATTCGGAAGCGGAGAGAAGGCTGTGTGTCGCCGCTATTTGACCCGATTGTCCGAGACATGGCGTCCTATGTGATTTCCAAGTGGAAAAAAGAGTTTGGCGAGAAAAGCGACAATGCAAACCAGAAGACCCCGAAAGCCTTGTCAAAATTGGCAAAGGAGACCAAATCGAAGCCATCGTTGGCGAATAACAACGCTGTATCCAAGCCGGTTAAAGCCAGCAGCACCAAAGCGGAATCGCCGTCGAATGGCGGGACTTCTGCCGCGCTCAAACGATCGAATTCTGCCGGTCACTTGCGAGATCTGATCGGTGGATCGCGGGGGAATCAAGCACGAAGCAGCGACTCGTTGGGCAATCGCCGGCCTGGTTCCCGCCCCCTCGGGTCGCCCCACGCGCGATCGGCGCGGCGGTCAACAGTCTTGCTCGATTCGATTAAGCAGCGACTAAAGTCGGCGGAATCCGAGCGATTCAGCCCTACGACAGGAGATCGCAACACACTCTCGCCCGAAGTGTGGACAGCAAGTCGTGTCAAATTTGGTGGCCACTCGACGCTCGAATTTGACAAGGAAATTGAAGTGGCGTTGCTCTTGATTGCGCCGACGCCCGGCGCGATCCGTCCGTTCAAATCCAAGCATGTTAAGCCGCCAACGGACAAGCAACCGGCGAAATCGATTCTGCGCGTGAAGCTGGCGGCGTCTGAGCGCGCCGCCAACAAAGCAGCGGTGCTAGAAGCCGACGAAAGCCGGAATGTACTGGCCGCTGCAGCCGAGCGGATGAGCATTGGTGGGGGACGCTTTACCGACATTTCTTCTAGTGGCGTGCCTACGCGACCAAGCATTGGCGATGACAACCAAGATATGAGTGGTGGCATCGAGGCTGCTCGGGATCAGGAAGAAGAAAGTGAAGTCTCCCTGACGGTCGCACCACCGTCACCACCCCGAAAGCACGAGTCGGACGACGAAGAAGACGCTGGCGTTGAGGACGAAAACGACCTTCCACCAATGCCCAACGACATTATGATTGGTGCCGTGCCATCGCCTCCGTCGTCTGAGACTGCAAACGAACCGAGCGTTGTAAGCTCTGAATCGACCACAGGAGCGGACGTGGACATGGATGGCGGTGCACCAGAGCAAGAAGACAGCGCGGCGATGACACCATTTACAGCCGAACGGACAGCGAGTCCCGAAGTGTCGTCGGACTCGTCGTCGGCCGAGTCGGGCGAGGAAGACGAAACGAGTCCGCATCCTCTACCGCATACCGTTTCTCCACCCCCACCACCATCAGAAATGGTTCTTGAACTCGGAGAGAGTATGGAGGTGGATCCATGACGTCAATCCACAAATGACGTGCGTGCGTGCACTGGAGATCGTTTGTTGCTTAGTATTTAATGGCGTTGTTTTCGTTCGCAATCAGTCTTCTAAAAACGATTCGCTTCTCTCCACGACAGCATTAGAGTCGCGATGTCTCTCTCTCTTCGCCGGACAGAATGGACTCCCAGAGAATCACTGTTGCAGCAGCTCGTCCTTCCACTCGGCCAGCAGCTTACGCAATCCATTTTCCCACTTTTGGACCGCAGCCTTTGCATCCTTGGCGTGCTGCGAGGTACCCTCAGCCTTGACCGAGACTTCAAATTCCTCACCGCTAGTGTCGTCAAAATCGTGCAGCTCGATGTGGCCTGTGGCTTCGGGAAAGCCTTCGTCATCCTCGCCCAGGCGCGTGGATTCGTACTCAAATTTGACCGAGAGGTCATAGCCACAGCGTTTCTTGCCGCGACTAAACACGACCTTGGCATCGCCGTCGCAACGCACAATCGCAGTCGCTTTCACGCGCAGCGAAAGCGCATCGTCAGTAAATACAAACGACTCGAGGAGGAGCTGCTTGAGCCGCTCGCGTGCCCACTCGGACTTGTCGCGTTCCTCCCTACCGTCTCCACATACGTCAACTTTGTATGAAGCTTCGTGTGGAGATTACAGAACGTACCAAGTACCACCAGCGTTCCACGCCGAGCCGCTGGTAAGGTCAGCCGGTGCGGCGCCAGCAGGCGCGTCAATCCGCGCTGGTGTGAAATCCTATCATAGGGGGTAGCATCATGAGCAGGTTAGCGTTTCTCCCTCTCTCAACACCAAATAATAATAGAGAACACCCCATCGCACCTGTCCAGTTTTGGGGATGGTCTTCATCCAGCCGTGGTAGCCACTGTGCATCTTGGGCGCGGCACTCTCGTCGTCGCTCATCGTTGGTTGGTAGTGTATGGCGTTGCCTGTAGAAGACTGAGTTTGGCGACCGAAAGCGGCCATGCATGTTGTCGGATGCAGAATATTAGCCAGTCATATACTGTAAAAATATATTTTGACCAATCATAGGAGTAAATGATTTGATGCCGCGAGCCTTCCAGAATGTTTGGCGTGTGACAAGCGAATCCGACCAACGTAGGCTTGGTTGGCGGAAGTGTTATGCATACCGCATGGCACTGACCGAACCAGCGATCTCTGTTTGAAACGACAGAGCATGTGGCTCGTGAAGAGGCACTGCAAACGACGCTTTCTGTCAAGAGGAATGCAATGCATCGTCGTGGTGCTGGCGTTGACGCTTTCGGTTCTTACCCACTTTTATTGAGATTCTGACCTTGTTCTGTAAAATGAACACCTCTGTCTTTTGGGATGTATCCATGTGAGACCTGGATGGTCGCCATGTGGGTTCTTCTCCAGCTGCAGCCTCTTACTGTAGGACTTATGGATATAAGGAGAGGCACTATCGCCGTTGCCATTGCTCTGCTCTCTCTCTCGTTCTCTCTCACGAACACCTGCCATCTGCAGAGGGACGCCCCACTGGGCACAGCCACCCAACGAAGAAGCAAACCCTCTGCCTGGCTTCGGCCTCGTTCTTCGTCTTGTTCACTACTGTACTTACTGACTGGACGGCCTTTCTCCTTCAACAAGCATAGTGATCTTCAAGCCCTAGTCGCCGTCCAACTGACCACGACTGGTGTCTCTCCCGCAATGATATTCTTTCTCTCTCACTTCGTTCCTCCACAGCCACTTAAGAAAACGCCACACTCACCAGGCTTCTTGCTGCTGCTGGACGCTCTCGACCGCTCGTGCCTTTCCCACTTTTGCATTTGCGACGCGACAAGTTGATAACTCGACGCAGCATGAGCGAGCATCGTCCAGGGAGCCAGCTCCCGCCGCTGTCGGGTGTGTCGGTAGACTATGACAGCATCCCGATGCCACCGACGTCGATCCGCTCGTGCGGGTCGCAAGCCTACGTCTCGAGCTACATTCCGACGAGCAATCCGTTCCCGCCGCGCAGCGTCCACGACATGATTAGCTCCATGAAGTCGTACGCCAGCGCCAGCGAGTACGTGCGCACGTACGCCGAGCTGCCATCGGTCGAAGAAGCGCTCGCGACGCTCGAGCGCGCGGCTGCGGCATTGCGCGTGCGTCGGTACCGCGATGCGTTGCGGCTCTACTTGGAAGGCGGGTACGCCATGGCCAGTGCCGCCGAGCGTCAGAACAACCCCAAGATTTGTAATCTCCTCACGAGCAAAGGCTTTGAGACCCTTAACTGGTGTGGTCGCCTTTGCGACTGGATCGAAGGCCGTGTGATTGAGAAGAACCCACGCCCAGGTGTCCACAAAGTCGCAATCCTCGTGAGTACGTGGAACGAAGACTGGGTCGGCCCGTACCTTGATGAAGAAGAAGCCAAGCGCCTGTGGTACACGCCTGTGTACGTCCCAACGCCGCTCGACTTCACGAACGCAGGGTATCGTCTCCGCTGCGTCGAAGTGCAGCGCCGTCCGCGCTTGATGATCTGCATCACCATCTACAACGAGTCGCCCGACCAGCTTCGCGCGACGCTCCGCAAGCTCGCGAACAACCTCGCGTACTTACGGGAGATCCAACCCAACGACGACAATGCGCTTTCCAAAGCTTACTGCGGCGACGAAGCGTGGACCAACGTTTTGGTCTGCATTATCGCTGACGGTCGCGAGCACATTCACCCCAAGATGCTGGAGTATTTGGAGAGCGTCGGACTCTACGACGAAGACTTGCTCACGATCAACAGCGCCGGCATTGGTGCGCAGTGCCACCTGTTTGAACACACGCTTCAGCTCACCATGAACGGCAAGCACTTGCTGCCGATGCAAGCCATGTTCGCCCTCAAAGAGCAAAAAGCGTCGAAACTCGACTCGCACAACTGGTACTTTAGTGCGTTTGCCGAGCAGATCCAGCCCGACTATACGTTCGTCATGGACGTTGGTACGATGCTCACCAAGTCGGCGCTGTTTCACATGCTTGCAGCGTTTGAAAGCAACCCGCAAATTGGCGGTGCCTGTGGCCAGCTCACTGTTGACGAGCCGTTTCGCAACTTGAGCAACTGGGTCATTTCGGCCCAGAATTTCGAGTACAAAATCTCCAACATTTTGGACAAGTCGCTCGAGAGCTGCTTTGGGTTTATCAGTGTGTTGCCCGGGGCGTTCTCGGGCTACCGGTACGAAGCCGTGCGTGGCGATCCGCTCAAAGCCTACTTCCAAACGCTCAACGTCGAGCTCGATGTCCTTGGACCGTTTGCAGGGAATATGTACCTGGCGGAAGACCGCATCCTGTGCTTTGAAATGCTCGCGCGGAAAAACTGCTGCTGGACCATGCACTACGTCAAGGACGCCGTGGCCCGCACCGATGTGCCCCACGACCTTGTGAACCTCATTGCGCAGCGCCGTCGGTGGCTCAACGGCTCGTTCTTTGCGACGCTCTTTAGTATCTGGCACTTTGGCCGCGTGTACTCGCAGAGCTCACACTCGTTCGGCCGCAAATTTTTCTTGGCGCTGTTTTACGTCTACCACATTGTGAGCACGCTGTTTTCGTTTTTCCTCCCGGCCAACGTCTACCTCGCACTGTTCTTCATTGTGTTTCAAGGCTTCCAGCAGAACCGCCTCGCGTTTGTCGACACGAGCGAGTTTTCGGCGTCGGTGCGCGATCTCAGTGTATACTTCTACAACGTCGTGTACCTGTTTGGGCTCCTCATGCTCATTATCATTGGGCTCGGCAACAACCCGCAGCACATGAAGCTCACGTACTACTTTGTGAGCTCGGTCTTCGGCGTCATGATGGTGCTGTCGTCGCTCGTGGGCATGGGCGTCTTCCTCTCGACGCCTACGACCGCACGCTCCATCACGGTCGCTTTGCTTACGGTTGGCGTCTACTTTATTGGGCCGGCGCTCCATGGTGAAGTGCACCACATCATGCTCACGTTCACGCACTATACCGCCTTGATCCCCAGCTTTGTCAACATCTTTACGATCTATTCGTACTGCAATTTGCAAGACTTGTCGTGGGGCACCAAAGGACTCCATGACGACCCTGGACTCGTGGTCGGCGAAGACGATGAGAAAGGCGACTTTAAAGACGTGATTGCCAAGCGCAAGGCCCAGGAAGAGCGTCGGCGCGACTGCGCCGAGCGTCAGGACAACAAGAAACGCCAGTTTGAAGCGTTCCGCACGAATCTCCTTTTGATGTGGGCGTTTGCCAACCTCATTCTAGCCTTAGCGGTTGTATACTTTTCCAGTGCCAACGCGTACTTGCCCAAGCTCTATATTTCGGTCGCGTTCATCAACTCGACGCGGCTGCTCGGATGCATTGGCCACTTGGTGTACACGTGGACAGCCGACTTTCGCGGACTTGTGCTAAACACGGCCAAGTCAGGCAATGGCAAAGACGCGTCGCGCATGCCCGAGAGTTCGTACCGCCGTCTGGAAGACCACTATGCCGGCCTCATGGAAGACCAGCGCGTGTATATGTCGGAGCGTAACGTCCAGAGCATGCCGCCGCTGAGTAGTGGCGTCACACCGTCACGCCGCCCCGCCGGTATGCGCAGCGGCGACGTGTAGTAGTGATGGTGGTACGCTAGGCCACCACCACAGGTGAGAAAGAGAGACATCCCTGTATCAAAGATAATACATTTAGTTTCTTTCACCTAACAGTACACTCATAGTCCTTCGAGCGAGGTCGCGAGGGCGTGGAGCTGGTCCTCCGACAAGACGCCATTGTTTTTTTTGCAGTATGACAGGAAATTCTGGAGCTTGAGTTTGCACTCGGACGGACACGATTTAAGGGCGTTCTGGACTTTGGGGTGCGTCAGCATCTTGGTGAGGGCCACGACAAACTTGGCTGAGTACGGTGGTGCGATCTGGGCAAACAGCATCGTGATAAAGTTGCGCAGTAGGGCTTGGTCCAGCTCGGCCGTGTTGGTAAAGATAAATTCGAGCACCGGGAGCACGTAGCCACTTCGAATCATAAAGGTCATCGACCGCAACGACTCGCGCTTGAGCTCGAGGGCCTACAGAGTTGAAAGGAGTTAGATTAAGTATCAACCTCTCAGTCACAAGCAACTCACCTTGACGGGGTTCACATCGGGGTGCAGACGAAGCGACGTGACCAACACGCGGAAGGCGATAGGCCACTGTGCCACGTGCAGCTGGATCGAGGCTTTGAGGATGCGCAGCAAACTGGGAAAACAAATATGGAGCAGTGAACTGTTGAAAAACGCCGGCGACGTCAAGGTCACTTCGATCCAGTGGAGCACCCCCATGGACGCCAGCGGCACGCCCATAACCGACGTGAGCTTTTCCACGACGCCTGTTTGGTTCATCTACAGACAGCGGACAGTGGTCAGCCAACAGGATATCCATCCTACCCCTATGCGACAAAAGCGTACGTTGAAGCTGAGCGTGTGGTCGTCTCGGCACGCTGTTGACGCTTGTTGCAACGCGTCTTTGGCTTTCTCTAGCTCGCTCGCACCCACGTCGACTTTGGCGTTCGCATTCGCTGCACCGGCATGGAGAATCCCACGCTCGTCCTTTGCACACGCTGCGTACGCGAGAAGGTACACGCAGTGTTGGCTGAAAGAAGCCGACAGGGTGGCGGCGGGGTTGAACAGGGGATCCAACAATGCTCGGAATACCTGCCAACATGGAGTATACATTAGTGGTGACCAGCATTGAAGCAACCAATCAGAATCTGCGAACCAATGGATCTCGTAAATGGGCTACCGGCGGCGCTGTGCTCGGCGTACCGTACTCTTTCGCAAGTGCTTCGGCCGCGGCCTCTGTACATTTCTTGGTCTTGACAATACTGAGAACAGCGTCGGCAAGGCGAGGGTTGGCGTCGTACAAATAGCGACGTCGCAGCGGATGGAGCGATTCGATTTTGACGCCAACGTTCGCAATCGTCGTCTCTTGCAGCTCGAACCGCACGCGGGCGAGTTTCGATCGCACAGTGCGGTACTCGGCCCGCTGGGCAGGGGAGATGGCGGCCGCATTATCATCTTGGAGCGAAAAGAGCTTCGTGTCCATGGCACAGAGCAGTTCTTGCGCGTACACAAACGAGTACGCCGACTGACAGCATATCTTCTTCAACGCGTTCAGATCGTCGCGTGCATCTTCGTCACTGGCAAACGGAATCTACAGACAAGCATTATAAGCGAGGCATGCCGTGGACTACTTCAGTAGTAGGTGGTACTGAAAACGTACGCGGCAAAAGGCATCCAAGAGGATGCCGTTAAAGACGGAGAAGAACGCAATTGCGCTCGACATGGATGCAATCTCCTTGTGATGCCCTGCGTCGGATATCCGACGGATCGCATACTGTAGTAAACTGCACGTCTATAATATTAACATCACCACCATGAGTTAGTCTATTGTCATCCAACCTCCCACTAATTCAGTAGAGTACCGTACCTTGTGGGTTTCCGCAAGCTCGATCAGCATGTGCCGCCATTTCCGATCGCCCAGCATTTGCGTGAGCCATTCCGGCTCAGTCGAAGATCCACTCAGGACATTCGAGACCTATGAATGCCTAAGTCAGTATGTTTTCTTCTACAAACAACAAACCCAACGTACCAGCTTGGGGTCGTACTGCTGCGTAATGATCTCTTGCAAATGCCGATAGAGAATATCAGAAGCCGGGTCCCACGATGCCCCCGTGTTCTTCTGGACCACCGATCCATCGGCGACATCAAAGGCGATCTTGTGTTCGAGAGCCGTCTTGGAGACCGGCAAAGCATCGAGCCACGAGGCCACAAGCCCGACCATCTGCGCGTGGCCGCGGTACGACGACGATAATTTCTCTACGAGGATCTCAGGACCATTAGAGGCATTGTGGGCCCGCAAAAAACCGTTGATGAGGTTGAGAACAGTTTCTTCCATAATGGCATCCGGCTTGGAGAGCGATTGCAGGAGCCGCGTTGCTTCTTTGCCATCGTCCGTGTCTTGCTCTTCGATCGGACGGTTCGCTTCGCGCGTCATGGTGTCTTCGTCGTCGCAAATGATCATGCGCGTTGCATTGTCTTTGCGCTGCCGTTTGCGATCGGTGAGGTCGGCTTGTAGGTCCTTTCGTGATAATTTTTTGCGCTTGGGTTGGACAGCCTTATCGACACCCTCCTCCTCCTCATCCATAAGATCGCCATCGCCATCGTCCTCGTCGTCCACCACCAGACTCCGCCGTGGCGACCGATTCGATGCCGTCGTTGTCGCGGTAGATGCTGCTGTGTCTTGCTGCTGTTTGCTGCTCGTCTTTTTCCTTGGTGATGCAGCAGTCGTGCTTTTTTTCGTTGGTGTAGCAGACTTATCTTTGCTCTTTGTAGAACCCCGCTCGTCCACTTTTTCAGTCTTCTCTACCGCGTGGCGACCAGTACTTGCCTTGGTAGTGGTGTGATCCGCACTCTCTGAACGCTTAAGCTTAGTCCCCGCTTCTTTCGCTTGCGGCTCGTCTTCTGCTACAGTTGTTGATTTCTCATCACCTGTGGAAGCCGATTCCTCGGCCTCGGTCGACGCTGCCGAGGCACTTGCGTCGCCTGTCTTGTCACTGCTCTTTTTGTGCTTGTGCTCTTTCTTTGTCGCACTGGCGGTGGTTGCACCGCTGTACGGTTTGATCGTCACGTTTTCAGGCTTTTGCCACTGGGTCTTGCGCGTCGCGCGGTTGTAGTAGTAGTGGCGCTCGTTCTTGGGGTCCCACAGCTCTTCCCAGTCGCCCGCTTCAGCTCCGCCGCTTACTGCTTTCTTGTCTGTTTCGGTAGATGCCGATGCCGACGCTGACGCTGACGCTGACACGGACGCGCTGGCTTTGGCGGCAGGCTTGACGGCCGGTTCGCCGTCAAAGTCGGCGGGTTTTTCCCATGCGCTCTGCTTGGTCTTGCGGTTGTAGTAGTACGCGCGTCCGTCCTTTGTGTAGTGCTCGCTCCACACACTCGTCATTGTATGCGTTTGTCTCGAATAGACCCACACAGGAGATGGCGTAGCGGCGTCGCGTACCAATTCTTCTTTCCTGGTCTCCTTCAGGTAGGTATGTTTGCAAGGTGGCGCCGCAAAAGCGAGGGATACCGAGACTGTACCGGTATAAGTTGGTATTTACCAAAATAAGGTAGAGAAAGAGAACGTTAACCATTTTGAGGTATTATATCGAGTAAGATCATGAAAATCAGGAGACGCACATATGCTTTGACGACAAGGAGCTAAATGCTCGACATCACACAAATTTGTACTTCTGGAAACATTGACATCAGCGTTGCTGTGGTATTGCTGGAGGACGCTAATACATGGGACACTACTGTACAGATACGTGGCTTGAAGCACTCGAGGACGTCGTTCCGGTCGATGAGGACTCGTTCGCTGGCCGCACCGTGTTGGTCACCCGTGAGTGTGTCAAGGGCCGTGCGCTGTTCGCAGCACCAACCACATCAATTGAAAGCACATACGGCGTCGCAGAGGGCGAGAGCGGTGGATCGGTGGTGGTATCCCCGGCTTTGTCGCCTCGATCAATCCACTGCTTTTCTTTGTCGATTTGGCTCTGGCGAAAAGTCTGCCACCCGGAAAGACTGAGCGCACTCACCCCGAGCTTTTCCAGTCGTTGCTGCCGCTGGTGTGCGCGCTGTGCTGCCCTGGCTTCATGGAGGACGCGGCGCTGGCGGTCTTGACGCTGGCGGTGGTCATAATCTTTGCGGATGCACCGAAATAGACAGGCTGCAAACAGAAGCAAAATCACACACATGCCGAGGATCATAAACTTGACGACCGAGTCGAGGTTCTTGTTCACCGGGTCGTACAACACCTCACCACCAGTTGTGGGGGTTTCAGTTGATGTCACGGTGATGCACTGGACGTTGGGTGTGTACAAAGGGTCTTCACAATCAGAAATGCAGATGCAGCCATTGTGGCCTTCACAGAATCGACTGTCAGGACTGGCTAATGGCGACCAAAAGCTGTGCTCGATGCACGCTTTACAGATCGGATCGCTCGCTGGACAGTAAGTCGCTTCGAACGCACGAAACATCCAGAGCTGGGGACTCGCGAGCGCTTGGGTGTTGGTGGTTGTGGCGTTCGGGAGCACGACGTTCGTCGCATACGCCATGCTATAGTTATTCGGCGCCGCGTACCGATCCGCGAACTGTTCGACACAGCCGCCAAACTCGTCAATCATGCAGCCGGCCTTTTGTAGACAGCTGCGGCACGAGCGCGTCACGCGGCAGTTGGATGGGTACCCTGCGGGCATGACCGACGTCAGCGCACAGGTCTCGTCGCCGCGAAAGAACGGCGGTTCCACGAGGTTGACGACGGCATCCACTTCGCTCCCATCGCCCACAGCCGACGCGTCACGGAGACGTGAACCGGAGGATGCCGCCAATGCCGCTGCCGCTGGCATGACTGCCGACGTGTTTGACTAATGTGCTACTCGTGAATCTGCAATCGCTGGTGCTTCTGATGATGCCGTCCAAATTGACTAGAAAGTCTGGCGCAATGGCGGTCCATCTTTTAGTTGCACCTTGAACTTTTGTGAGAACCCATCATTACCTCTGAAAGATTATGATATACTCTGACATAGAGTAGTGCGCCAGTTAATCCTCAATAACAGCATCGACGGACATCCTTGAAGATCGGATAACCTATCAAAATTAGTCGAAACGTGTATGTACGTGGTGAAAAGATCGAAAGCCCTTCACAAATTTATAATACAACTGTAAGCAGTGAGCAAAATGGAATTTCCACAAAATGTACTGATTTTCATGGATAGATACTGAGTTGGGAGCTGTCCACTTTGACATTATGGAGCCGTCGCGATCGCTGTCTCGCGACGCCGGTGCTTGGTTCATTGTCTTCCGTTCCGGCCGTCTGTAGAGGCTAAAGGTTGCCAGAATCCCCCACAATTGTGCCTTCACAATTGCTCACAAACCATCGAGGAAGCGATAAAGCCAAACACATCTTAGTGGCCCGACGCCGTGGCCTTGATCTTGCGGCTCGGTGGGTAGTCGAAGATGTTCGGCACGTGGCGGCCTTCGTAGAACGCCACGAGGTTGAGCGCCTCTTCGGCGACCGTGGCGGCGTTAAAGCCAAATTGGTCCTGAAGCTGTGCGATCGTGGCCGACGCACCAAAGCGGTCGAGGCCAAATTGCGCGTGCGAGTAGTCGCTCCACCCAAAAGTCGACGCGGCCTCGACGCTCAAGATCGGAATGCCTTCGCCAAGCACTTGCTTCTTGTAGGTTTCGGGCTGTTCGTCAAAGAGGTCGCGGCACGGGACCGAGACAATGCGGACCTTGTGGTCCACCAGCTGCTTGGCGGCTTCGATCGCGAGCGAAACTTCCGAGCCCGAGGCGGCAATCACAAGGTCCGGCTTGTCCAGCGCTTCGGTAAACTCGCCCTTGTTGTAGCGCTGCACAATGTACGCGCCCTTGGCGACGACATCGGCGCTCGAGCCCGCGAGGTTCGGCACGCCCTGGCGCGTCAACGCCAGGACCGAGGTCTTGTGGACATTCTCAACCGCACACACATACGACCCGACAGTCTCGTTTCCATCGGCCGGGCGGTACAAGTACATGTTGGGCATGGCACGCAGCGTCGGGTTCATTTCGATCGGCTGGTGGGTCGGGCCGTCTTCGCCCAAGAAAATGCTGTCGTGGGTCGCGACGTAAATCACACCAAACCGCGACAGCGCACTGATGCGGACGGCGCCGAGCGCGTATCCAATAAAGTTGTAAAACGTCGCGCAGAACGGACGCAGTCCACCATGGGCGAAAATTCCGTTCGAGATCGCGGCCATACCGTGCTCGCGCACGCCAAAGCGGATGTAGCGGCCAATCGGCGTGTCCTTTTGGAAGTCGCCCGACATGGTCAGCTTGGTCAAGTTGGACGGCGTCAGATCGGCCGAGCCGCCGACGATTTCCGGCAAGGCCTCGGCAACCGCGTTCAGCGCCAGCTCGGAAAACTGGCGCGTGGCCTTGGCGCCATCCTGCGGCGTGTACTTGGGAAGTTTCTTCTTCCAGTCGGTGGGGAGCTTGCCAGCAAAGCGGCGCTCGTACTCGGCCGCGAGCTCGGGGTGGGCACCCTTGTACTGCTCAAAGAGCTGGGTCCACTTGGCTTCGAGTTCGGCGCCCGACGCGGTCTTGTCGTAGTACTGTTTCACCTGCTCCGGGATGTAAAAGCTCTGGTCTCCAGGGAGCCCAAACTTCTCCTTGGTCGCAGCCAAGTCATCGGCCTTGAGTGGCGAGCCGTGCACACCGTGCGTGTTCTCGTTGCTCGAGCCATAGCCAATGATCGTGCTGATTTTAATAAGCGTCGGCTTGGTGGTCTCTTTCTTGGCTTCGGCAATAGCGCGGTTGATCGCTTCGTGATCGTGGTTGCCGTCGTCGACCGTAAGCACTTGCCAGTTGTACGCTTCGTAGCGCTTGGCGACGTCTTCGGTGAACGACAGGTCGGTGTGGCCGTCGATCGTGATCTTGTTGTCGTCGTACAACACAATGAGCTTGCCGAGACCCAAGTGCCCCGCGAGCGACGAGGCTTCGGACGACACACCCTCTTGAAGACAACCATCGCCACAGATCGCAAACGTATAGTGGTCAACGACGTCCAAGCCGTCCTTGTTGAACTCGGCGGCCAGGTGCTTCTCGGCAAGCGCCAGCCCGACCGCGTTCGAAATGCCTTGGCCAAGCGGACCAGTCGAGACTTCAATCCCAGGCGTTTGAAAGTTCTCGGGGTGACCCGGGCACTTGGAGCCAAATTGGCGGAACGCCTTGAGGTCGTCTAGCGCGACGTCGTAGCCCGTGAGGTGGAGCATCGAGTACTGGAGCGCACAGCCGTGGCCGTTCGAGAGCACAAAGCGATCGCGGTTGCTCCACGCGGGGTTCTTCGGGTTGAACTTCATCACCTTGCTAAAGAGCACGTGCGCCATGGGCGCGCAGCCCATGGGGGCGCCTGGGTGGCCCGACTTGCCGGCGGTCGGCTGGTCGGCCGACAGCATGCGGACCGTGTTAATGCAGAGCTCCTCGCCATCGATGCGCGGCTTCTTGTCGACGTGTTCCGCCATACTGAAGAGAGGAAAGGAGGGGAGAAGAGGAGGGGGAGGGAGGGAGGGAGACTCTGGTGGTGGTTAGCAAAACCAGAAATGGCCTTTGTGGAAATCGAAGGCCACGCCAACGTTTGGATCGGATCCGAACCAGCGTTGGCGAGAGGGACTCGCCTCTGTGTGGATGCTTTCCCACTGGGACCTGAGCCAATCCACAGGCAGCATTGAAGAGGTTCCGTGGTTTCAACCAATCACAGGCTTCTGGGATCGAGATTCACCCAATAACAAGAGGATTTGAAGAATTCGACCTATCCCTTGACTTCGTGGATGACGGAATCCACGATCCAAGCAGAAGCGGCCGATGACACAGTTGTGAGGGACCTGCCACGTGAAATCATCGATGTCACTCAGCCCGAGGTTCTTCAAACCGGTGGAAACGAAGGAAGCCACCCACCTACGAAGTATGCCGGGACGTGGCAATGCCAGCGTGAAGATTGCGCTTCAGCGGCGGAATGGCGACCACATTCTCCTACTCAAATAGGTTCAACTCTCTACCGGGAAGTACACGCCACGAAGCAACCATCACCATCATCAGCATGGTCATGGTGTGCTGCTGTTTGTCGACTTTTGTCGACGGCCATGCATGTCCCAACCGCGTCTTCTGTGCTGTGCAGTTATCTCTACAGCGTCGGTAACTGGTATCTGACGCTGATGGGAACAACCCAGCACAACGAAATGACGTAGGCAAGGTGGCAATGGACGAAATGGGTGGGTTTACCGTTTCCATCCGGGTCTGCTCCAAACACGACGCAGTTGGCCGCAAAATGAAGACCCGTGAATTGAAAACGGGTTTCTGGTAGGACGGGTTCAACGTGTGGAGAGTTTGGAACCCGACCCATACCGAATTCAATGCTGGCGAATCAGCTGAGTGAATGGGCAGCATGTTGGAAATGGAGTGCCACAAGTACGATCTCTTCGGCGGACGGTATGCTCCGAATCTCAACGTCGAGAATCGATCTCCAGTGCCACAGATATAGCACTGATCTAATGCTTCATTCCATACTCGTTTGACCACAGCACGCTCCACATTGCGTACTTTACGGATGTGCAGAACAGCGTCACGCTGCTCAAGTCTGTGACCGACCACGCCATCGATGCCGCCTTGATCGACGCTCGATTGGTGCGTTCTGTTCACGCGCGCGTGGCCGTGCATTGTGATTATCTCTAAACCCTCCTCGCATGGTAGATCGTGGATCCGTTCCAGATCCACGCCGCTGCTGCCCGTGCATTGCTGTGCGACCAGACCAACACGTTGACCACCAAGACACTCCACTCGGAGCTCGTCTTCAATCTCTCGGGCACGCGCAACGTCGCCGAGTCGTTCCGTCGTTTTGGGGTCACCGACAAGAGCGATTCAGTCGTCCTGTGTGTGTTTGATGCGGACGATGCGCAGCGCACGGCTGCGACTGAGCTTGTCCAAGGCACGCTGACACCCATTGGTGAGCTCGGCTCGCGCCTCGAACCGAGCGACTTTACGCTGATCAAGAAATACTACAAAATACAGGATTTGGAGCTTAAGTCGTCCTCCCTCGTCGATGCGATCGTCAGCAGAATAGCCACCAAGAGCTGCAGCAAGTGAGCGGGGCAGAAAAGACCAGTAGGGCTGTATTCATTTCAACCCGTATAGAGGTTTGAGGGCTTGCAGCTTTTTCAAAAGATCGGAGGTTTGTTCTTCACTCTGTATGAGCGTTTCCATTACCCACGCACTGTCGGTCTTCTCGTTGTCGGACAAAAACAGAATGACCATGCTGAAGCGAGGGACCCGGGGCAGCTCCATCACAAAGTTTATGATGAACACCTTGTCGTCTCCAGCGACATCCATGCCTTGGCGGATCGTCGCAAAGAGCTCGCATAAAAACTCGGGTTCAATCGAGTTCTTGAACACCGAAGGTAGCGATGCCGGTGGGACCATGCGGAGGTAGTCGGCACGCAATTTAAGCAGTTGCTGGACGCGTGCAGCGTCGCCCTTGGGAGCAAAGGTCTTCCAGACACGAATAAACTCATAAGACGAAGCAGCGGCTTTCTTTGGAAGTTTCGGGAGGGGAGCACTGCTGACAATGCGGGCCTCTGGTGTGGCCCCCGTCGGCGCTGGTGGAGAAGGCAATGAGGTGCTGTTGGACGGGATAGAAGGGTCTTCAGCGACCTTTTCAATAGATATGGCCGGGGTGCTCTCTTCGACAATGGTAATCTTCTTATTGGCCGCGCAAGAAGCATTCTCCTTGTCTTCTGGAACCTCTGGCAGGGATACCTCGCTCTTCTCATTCTCATTCTTAGCCTCCTGCTTGATGATTGGATCTCCCACGACTTTGATGGAAAACTGAGTCCGCTTGGGTGTTCGCTTGATAACGGTTCGCATGAGCTCTTTCGTCGCTGTCACTTGCGATGCGATCTGCTTGCTCTTTGGTTCCAATTCGAGTGCACGCTCGAAATCCAACAGGGCCAGCCGATGCTTGCCCAACGCATTGCGGGCCGTCCCTCGCCGCGCGTACGATTTGACGTGCGAGCCATCCGCCTTGAAAGCGAGCGAGCAGTCGTCTTCAGCTTTGCCGTATTCTTTGTTCTTGAGGTACGCCATGGCGCGGTTCGAAAGCACAACGGCATTGCGAGGATCAAACCCTAGTGCCCGGGTGTAGCACTTGATCGCCGCAACGTAATCGCCGCGCTTGTAGTGGTCATTGCCGTCCTCTCGCTCTATGTCTTCACGGGATTTTGATGGTGTTGTACTCGTGGCGACCTTGCCTTTCGGCTTGGTAGTCACTGTTTTCTTGACTGTTGTTGTAGGCTTCGTCGTGGTTGCTGGCTCGCGCACCTGCATAGAACACGGCGATCAGCGCGTGATAAATATACCTACATGACCAATTCACTCACTGGGACCATTGGTTGGTTTACTTGGTCGTCATCCGCATCACGGAGAGCAGCATCCTAGTATTCAATTACAACGAACCCAGTGAGAGTTACTCCAGTGTTCATAGCCAAATACAGCGGCTTCCGTACAACGTCAAACTTGTCCCATTTCTTGTATCCATTGTCGTGCGTGTGTGCGTCCGCGCGCTTCGCCTGCGCAGGACCACTCGGCACTGTCGCTTTGGTCGCCGGCGACGACGTTGGCGACGCAGCCACTGCTGTGCGACCGCGTGGCAGCGGCACAGCCGCTTGCTGGGACGGCGTTTGCTTGCGTGCGGCTTCTTCCTGGCCAATTGTCTTTTCCCACTTGTAGAGATCCGCAAAATAATCCTGCAACTCCGAGGCATTGGCGCGGATCTGGTGCTGGACTTGCAGTACATCGGGTGAGGCAGGCGCCGCCTCTGACTTTCCCTGCGCCATCTCGAATAGATCAATCTAGGACTGGCACTTCGACGTTTGCTTCTGGAGTTCCATTGGGATTCCTGGCGACTTTTGGCTCACCAAACCTTCCACATTTGATTCCATTATAAAATGAAGGATATCGATTCATGCAGTTCTGCTGATGTGGCCCGTGATGCAGGTGACCCGTATTACATAGTGAAACGAGGTTTAAATGGAGCCATAGAAACGTGATGACCCGGACCAAGTTGAGCATTTTCAATTGCTGACCCGACCCGTGTCGACGGGATCGGATGCACAAAAACGGCAACAACCAAAATCACCAAGGGATCCAAGTGTAAAGTCACAACGTATGGAGATCCAACGCGCGCTGGTCGACAAGCAATTCGACCGATACGTGCTATCAGCCGAAGGCGTCGAGAAGCGCGAAAAAGCGCTACCCGCGGCGGTACTGGCGCCATTGGATGCCGCAAAAACGACGCGCAAGGCCCAATGGGAGGCGCGTGTTCATCACAATGCCCTCACAGCAGATCCGTTCCGCAGCGACGCGCTTCACGGCAGCGTTGCGTACTATCTGGACGCCAACTTTCAGCTTATGCAGGTTGTGTGGACCAAGGTGAGTCCTGCTCTGCAGCCTGATGAGGCGGTGCGAGAGATATACTGACAATGGACGAAATGAATAGGCGACCGGAATGCAGGTGCAGCCAGTCTATAAGCTCACAACACCACAGCAGCGCAAAGAGAACGCGTCGGTCCAAGTGGCTGGCATGGGGGTGTTGGTTATCAATGACGGCAGCGGTACACTGCGCATTTTAAAGAGTGGCAATGCGCCAGCGATTGGAGCGCCATGGGAGGTCGTGTACGAATTCCAGCCCGTGCCAGACACGGCGACGTTGCTGATCAAGGCACACTATGATGGGGCGCTGGAACGGTTTGCAATGGTGTTGGCCGAACCGCTCCGTGGTACTGAACAAGATGCAGCTTTTCGAGTGTGGGTCGTGGGCGTCTCGTGTGCGACCGCGAGCAGCTCGACGGACATCGACAGCGGCGCGGTGGGCCTCCAGCACAGTGCATTCGAAGTCGGGATCACCTCAACACTGTCAGACTTTGTCGCGTTCAATGGACTGACTATGGCGATCTTGGTGGAAGGCAAATATACCCTCATGATCGAGTCGAAGGGTGCCGAGATTGACACCCCACTGGGTGCACCCCTGCAAGAACCACTTAGCGAAGCGAGTCATGCGGCCAAGCGCCATCACGATGAATCTGACTTCGACATGGATATCGACGAAGTATCGTTCAAGGTGCCGCGCGCCGGCATTGGCTACCACGGCGACGTCTCCGACACCAAGCACTCCCACGACCTTCTCGACGATGCCAACCTCGCCACGCCGCTGGCCGAACGCTTCCGCAAGTCCAGCATCACCTATAGTTCACTCGACGAACCGCTGCACAGCACAGTCCCAGAAGCCGTGGGAAGCCCCACGAGCCTGGCACTGGATGGACCCCTCGAAGTGCCGACGCCCGATACGATTCTCGGCGGCTTTGAAGAGTGTGATGACGTCGATCCGAATGCCACGGCTGTCATACTCCTTATTGACACCAAGAACCAAGTGGTCCAAGACAAACTTGACATCAACTGCCGCAGCTTTCGGTTTCTGGGCAAGAGTGCTTCGCGTGCTGACCGCAGTGGTCCACTGTTTGACACATCGTTGCTCTTTCAGAACGACGTCCATGGTCTTGTGTTTGAGATCGACGTGGCTGCCACACGTCTACGCCTACGTCACACAGCGACTTTCCCAGCCTTCGGTTTTGTCCAGGCCTCGAAACAGGACAAAAAGTACCTGACCTACGATGGTGGGGCACGCTTCGCCACCATTGGCGAATTTGAAAAACGGCTTTTCGTGTACCACGGCGAGCATCACAGCGTGGCGGATCAAGACGCCCACATCCGCAAGCAGAATGTGGTGGAGATTGGCGAGCACCAACTGCTGGGCATGTGCACGGTCGGCACGTCGATCTTACTGCTGAGTCCGCACCACTTCTATCACGTCAGTGTCGCGGCGCCTGGAAATTCCATGAGCTAGCTTAGCTTGTAAAATTAGCCTTAACGGGTCAGTTTGTGGAGAATTGTAGCCAATCATTTGCGCGCAAAATCATGATCTTCGTCTGATTGGCTGAATGGTGGCGCTCTCTAAAGTGTTGGTGTCACTCAAGTGGTGCTTAGTGCCCATTGTTGGTGGACAACGGAGCTGCTCCGGACCACAACATTGGCGGTGCATTGTGCGACAAAGACCATGACGCTCTTCCTCGCGCGCCGCA
Organism: Pythium vanterpoolii; assembly: GCA_023334535.1. Taxonomy (NCBI): domain Eukaryota; phylum Oomycota; class Peronosporomycetes; order Pythiales; family Pythiaceae; genus Pythium; species Pythium vanterpoolii. The sequence continues at coordinate 19,611 of JAADVD010000041.1, forward strand.
TGCAGCCCGTGGCGCTGGCTACCGCCAAGACGCTCGGCAGGGCGTACGTCCAATGTTGTTTCTCTGCAGCAATTTGAAACCCAAGCTCACGGGCGTTTTCGTGGGATAGGCACCGCAATCCGTTCCAGGGCCATGTGCTGAGATTCGACAGCAAGCTGACGAAGCTTCAAGCCGCACAGATGCCAATGTTTGGCGCGCGCACGTTCTCGTCGGGTGCACCAGTGCCGAGGTACGGATGCATGGTCTGCTTGCATCGTAGGATTCATGGCAACTAACATTATTCGCTACTGCAGCCTCGAAGAAGACAAGGTCATGACCACCACGCCGCTCGAAGCCGCGACCGACGCGATGAACGCCGCGGCGGGTACGTCTCAATTGTATACTTCATGACTGGCTGGTGCATTTATGCTAATGTTAATTGCGCATGGGACAGGTTCGATGGACTACTTGAACGTGGCGGATCTCGGGTACGGCCTTTCGGACCTTGCGATCCGTGCGCTGGACGCTATCCACATGACAACGGGTCTTCCGTGGTGGGCCACGATCGTCGCCACGACCTTTGCAATCCGTACGGCCATGCTGCCCATCACCGTCAAGTCGGTGCGTTTCTGCAACCTCTTTTTCATGTACCTTCTCGATTCTGCGGCTCATCAATGAGAATTTTCTCGCTCTATTCAGCTCCGCAACTCGGAAAAGATGAAGGCGTTCCAGCCCGAGATGGAAAAGCTCAAGGCTGAGATGGACTCGCTGACACAGCGTGATCCCGAGACCATGACACAATTTCGCAAAAAGTACCAGGCACTCATGGCCAAGCACAACGTGAACCCGTTCTTGGGCATGCTCACGCCGTTGTCGCAGATCCCCGTGTTCCTCGGGTTCTTTTGGGGCCTCCAGAGTATCTCCAAATACTTTCCCGACTACGCCACGGGCGGCGACTACTGGTTTGTGGACCTCAGTCTCCCGGACCCGACGTACGCGTTGCCGGTCATTTCGTCGGCGCTCATGGTCGCGTCGATTGAGGTCGGTCTCCGTTCTACCTGATGAGGATAGAGTATCGCTGTGGATACTGACTGCCAACCAATCTCCTATACCACAGATGGGTGCCGACGCGATGCCGGCTGGCTGGGGTGACAAGGCTCGCTTTGGCATGCGTCTTTTCGGTCTCATCCTCATTCCGCTGACCGTCAACTTCCAGTCCGTAAGTTCCCATGCCACCTCCCTCTGTAGTCGAATAGTTTGAGCTGATGTTCTCGGTCGTGATAGGGTGTGCTGCTCTACTGGGTAAGCTCCAACACGTACACGCTTGCACAGACGGCCGTTATCCGTGTCCCTGCGGTCCGACGGGCGCTCGGTCTCTCGCCGGCGACCAAGACCGTGCTGGTTGCGGCCGGTGGCAACGCGTCGCCGTTCCAGGCCGCCGTGCAGCGCGCCAAAGAAGGCGCGGCCATCAATACGCACACGTACAAACCCAAGAACACCAAGTAGATGCCTGCACGCTCGTTGACCTCGGTCTCAGTGCGGTGACCTCCAGCCCGTCGCCGTCTCCATAGATCAATCAAAAATGTATATGACATTGTGGATAGAGATTGAAACCTTGTGTTCTTAGAGAGAGTAATGAGGTCAGCTTCTCGTCGCGCTGTGCTCTTCAACACGGACAATCTCGTATTGGTCAAGTGGATTCTACTCGCGGGATGACGACAAAACTGTGAGTATGATACAACCACAGAAACGACCCGCTCCTAAGAAGACGCACCTTTAGTTCGGGACACAGTGAGGAGGGTAAAAACCGTCCATGTTCTTGCGCAAACGCCAGCCGCGCTTGCTGTTCGTGCTGCTCGTAAATCTGCAGTTTGGCCATTGTGTCGTTCAGGAGCTTGGCGACGTGGTCGTCAAAACCGCGTCGTCGCTGCAGCTCCTTGCCCAGTTTCATATAGGACCCGTAAAACTGACGATAAAACTCTTGCAGACTGCGCAGCTCGTCAAAAAGCGTCTCGGCTTCACTCAGTGCACCCTCGTACCTGCGAATTCACAAAGGTTACAGGCTCAGTGAAATCTCACGCATACGCATAGAGTAAGGACGTACACTGGATAGACATCGTTGATAATGGAGAAGTATCGCAGCAAGAAGCGGTCGCACTGCTCCATGTCAACAAAAAATCGCACGGCGGCATCATACAGCTGCTCCAGGGTCTTGACGTCGTGCTGTCTGTTCTCCAAAAGACCCAGTGCTCATTAACTTCTGACCTCCCCACGATGGGAAATCAATGTCACGTACGACGGCGGCGCCTGGGTGACGTGGTGGATTTGCGCTCCGTGCCGCTTCTGGAATGAGCTAAAGTAATGGTAAATGATGGTGATATGTGCGAGCGCGTCGCGGTGCATCACGAGCATTTCTTCAATCCTGAGACATCCCCACAGTGAGAAATTCGGTTAGCGATTCATGCAGACGTACTCGTACTCTTTAGTCTGGTCGACCGCATCCTGTTGCAGCGCCTGCACAGTCTCGGCATCGACAAAGTCAAAGAGCGTTTTCCCCGCAGCGGAGTCGACCGACGACTGAACCGCGATGCCGCGGAGCTGCTCAAAGACGAAATCCATCTCGTCGATGAGCTACGAGAATATGGGTCTGTGAGTTCTAATATACATCCCACTGCAAAGCCAGGTAAAGCTACTGTACAGGCGTGCGCTGGAAGACTTTGGTGCGCGCATCGAACTCAACCGCACGGAACTTGGACTGCGAAGTCGCGAGGATCTCGCCCAACACCTACAAAGGACCATAGTGCATAAGGACTTTCGCTTACATATTCACCTGCGCTGGTTCAACCCAAATTGCTAGGTTTGAGGCCGAAGGGTACCTGGCACTTTTCGTCAATAGTCTGCGTGACGTCGCGGATCGCGTCGCAGTAATAATCGGCCGTCGTCGGGTGCGCCATGATGGGAGGGTTGCGTTTTCACGTGGAGACTTGCTTGGTGGCTTGTCTTCTGTGACGATGTTGCGCCTCAAGGTTCAACATTCTCTGCGACTCAGATCGCATCAGATCTGATTTGGAATTTTGTATCCAAAAACCGTTATCACAAAATAGCTTCACAGTGACCAGCTCCGTATTCGACACACTAGCATTCAAAGGACATCGTTCACACCGATGAGCGACTGCATTAAATAGTGTCTTTTCTAGATGACTAACACACACGGCGCGGTTGCTGCTCGCGCGCTGTTTACTGAATCGAAAAGCCCGTGATATCCATCTGCAGCACGAGCTGAAGCGATATTGCGAGTTCTTTTTCCGTCTTGTACAGGGGGAGATCGAGGCGATTGAAACACGTATAGGCGCGAATGTAGGCGCACTCGCCTTTGGGTACACAGTAGATCGTAAACGGACAGAGACGACCGTCGCTGGACGTGAGGGCCTTGAAACCTTGCACTGGCACGCGCGCTGCGCCAGTCGCGAACTGCAGCAAGCGACACTGATCTACCACAGACATCTCGCGCACAATCTTCCAAAACCATGCGACCACGCGTGCTGCTTTAAACGACTTTTTGCCCAGTACCATGGTGTGCTTTTGCCAGTCGGCGAGGTCGACGCTCGGTGAGCCGCAGAGCATGAGCCGCAGCTCCTGGTAGTCAAACGGCGCGAGCAAATGGATCGGCACAACGTCATAAACGCCGCTCACCAACGCCGCGATTTCGTCGGCCACGCTTTGACCGAGGTGCCACTTGGTGTACAGCGCAATGTACTCTAATTTGTTGGCCTCGGTGACGGCAATGTTGCGACCATTGGCTTTGAGGTCGACAACGCCTTCGGCCGTGTGGTAGACCGAGAAATCGAGCGCATAAGGATCGTCGTCGTCGCCTTCCAGGTCCGTAAGCGGCGTCTCCCACAGCATCAGCAGCGACCGCGCGAGCCCTTCATCCAGTGCTTGCAAGTCGGCAAACGAAATGGGGACACTCAGGATATGCTTGAGCAAAAAGTCGGCGAGCGGCACGGGAATCAGATGGCCTTCCAACAGCGCTTTGCCGAGCAAGCGACCAAACGCGCGAAAGTACAGCAAGTGGTCGGTGACCGTGATCGATGCGGTGGGGTGTATCGTATAGGCTAGTCCACCGCCGTCACTCCAATCGTCTTGGAGAGTGGCATTGGTATGAACGGGCTGGAACATGCCATTCTTCTCATCGAGAAACTCCGTGAGGACGACGCTAAACCACTCGCGCGCTACGCCGCCCGCATCAATCCCTGGTTCGTTCAAAAAGTGAATTCGCAGTGGACGATGCAACTGCTTTTGCGAGACGCCAATGAGCGCACGCATGGTGCCGTGGAAGAGATCGTCGCGTGGCACGACCAGCGTAGTCATGAGGGAAGGGACATCGTCCGTGCCTCCACTCCCATTGACCGGCGGTGGTGGAGCGCCCCACCGAACGTGGAGGATCGATGCCGTCTCTTGCATAAACCATCGGTGCCGCTGGGGAAACGACAGTCCACGCAACGCGTCGAGGGCACAAGGGTCGGGGCCGGGCACATTATTGTTGGCGTTGCAATACTCGGGTCGACTTGCGCCGTACACGCGCGCGCCGTGGGCCGATACAAACTGAAGGTGGCCATGGGGATGCTCGTGGGAAATCCCATTGTGTGTCACAAACGCCGTCTTCACCACTAGTTCCTGAGGCAACGGCGTCATGCCAACACCCTGTTCAACGCTGTCATCTCCCGTCGCTTCGTTTGGTGGCGGACTATCGTAGTGGTGTGCCCACACGGCATGGCCAGTGGTAGCGTCCACAACCGCCTGCCACTCTTTGCGTCGCTTGAGCATGGCGAACGGCGTACCCGACGGCGAGCGCGGCGAGATCATGGGGGGATCCGCTGAGCTTCGTAGCGACGGCGGCGCGGTCGGGTCGATGCGAATAGACAGTAGATCGACACCCGTGCTACGCGGCGACAAGGTCGACAGTGGAGCCGGCGACGATGCCAAGCGATTGCGCGACGGCGACAGTGACCCCAGCAAAAACGACGGTGACAGCGAGCGCGAGGACGACGACAGCGAGGTGGCCAACGACGAGAACAGCGAGGCCGGTCGGATACTCTGCGCTCTGCCGCGCGGTGTGTCGGACAGCTGCTTCTCGCTCTTGTCATTGCCACACAGTGCACAGTGGGTCTTGATTTCGTAGTTGGCAAAGTCACAGTAGACGCAAACCCAGAGCCGCAAAATCTCATCGTCGTTGACCAGGTCTTCGCGAAAGTAGTTGGCGGACCCCGTGACCATGGCGTCAAACGACTGGCTCTCCATGCGTCGCAGCGTGCGGCACTTGGCCGGCTGGCCACAGACCGAGTAAATCGCACAGACCAGCAGCAGCACGAGCAGCAAGAGGAAGAACAGCAGCACGAGCGTGAGTTGATCTTGGTCGGACGTCTTGATGCCATGTCGGTTTGTCGTAGGCACAAACTCGGCCGCAGGGTCGCCCGGCTCGACCGACGAGTGGTTCACGGGCAGCGACTCGGACGTGAAAATGTCGCGCTGGGACGCCACGGCGTCCAGGATGGTCAGGAGCGTCGCTATCGCAAGGCCATAGCGTGCTGAGGATGGAACCATGGGGACTGCTGCCTCTATCCACAACCAAAATGCGAGAATGCAGCTTCACACAACGAGCCTAATTTACTGGGCATCAATAGGTGAATGCTGTGGAGAATAGTTGCGATGTGCGATGATGTGAGACGTGTCAACTCAGCAAAGAGGATATCCATCTTCAGTCTTGATGGGCAAATTGATCGATAGAGAGAGAGATGTGGAGGTGACTGCGATAGGAGATCGACAGTCTCAAACAGGTGGCCATCGATCAGACACGGCTATTGATGAAAAACAGAGACCGTTGAAGTGGTAATGGCCGCGTCCCATGTTTCCGAGGCTTCGCACTGGGTCTCCCTCCGTAAATAGATCCGAGACTCCATCCCCTTCACAGCTGCTGTGTCTACCACAGGCACAGTCTCAACGACTCTATTGCACCGGACAAGTCACCGCTCACACACCACCATCTCATGGATACACTGCGGGCATGCCAAAGCACTGTATACTTTCTTTTCCCTAGGCTTTGCACGTCGGTTTGTGTGCTTTCCAGTGCGTTTTCTGGCACTTGGCCGAGCAGTAGTACTGCTGCTTGCACCGCGAACAGCGCAGCGTCGCGTTGGCCGAACACATCGTGGCACTGCACACATTGTGGACCGTTGGCTGTGACTGCTGCTGTTTGGCTTTGCCCATGGCGGCTGCGAGTGCGGCCTTGGCGGTCTCACTTGCCGAGTTCTCGCCGGCCGACGCGGGCTGGCGCTTGGCGATCTGGATCCACTCGGCATCGCCACTGACTTCGGTCAGTCGAAAGTCAAGCCGGTCGAAATCGTCGTCTAATTCAATACACCCAAGCCTGCGTCAGTATTACTATTCAACGTGGCAGTAGAATGATAGCGCCTACCGTTGTCAAAGACCCGAGCGATAAAAGCATCTCCTTTGACTTCAATTAATTTGCCGCACGCCTGTGCGATCGCTGAAGCGCGCACGTTGGTCGGCAATCCCTTGGCCGTGCCCTTGTCGTCCACATACATGTTGACGCCAACGTGGTGCACGGCCTTGGTGTTGAGCACCAGTGGAATCGAATCGACCAGCGAATCCATCTATACAAATGCCCCACATTAGATCAGCGTCACCGCTATGTGAACCACATTTGAGTACGCACCTGCAGCATCATCTGCAGCATCCCATCGTCGAGCGATTGGCCTTTGGGGAGCTGACTCAAAAGCTGCTTTTTGAAAATCTCTTGCTGTTCCTGGTCGTTTGTGGACGCCGTGGTCGCTTGCTTGAAATGAGCGCGAAGACGGTCTGTGAGGCAGCCGATTTGGGCCTCCTTGTCCTGTGGCAGCGCCACGCTCCACTCGTCCAGCGGTGTCGCGTCGTCCGCCGGTACGTATACCACGTAGAAGCTCGTCCGGTCCTGCGTGCCAGCCATCTTGATTGATTGTTGCTGTCATCCTTTGTCACGCAACACCAAGAGAGGTTCATAATTGAGTTTTGCCACCTTATACTGGTTCGAGTCCTAGCTTAGTGTTCTTTTCGGCGGAAATGGGTACATCAAAGTTTCGACCAATCACACGGCGAGAAGATGGCGCCAAAATGCATTCCTCTGCCATGCGGTTTGTGATCTCCTGCATTCGCGCCATTCGAGGACGGACGCCATAGCCCGCACAAATAGTAGAAAAAGAGAGACAACATCATGCGCAAGACTACGGGCGAACTGCAGCTCATCATCGGCCCCATGTTCAGCGGCAAGAGCACCGAGCTCGTGCGCCGCATGCGCCGCTTCCAGCACGCCAAGCTCCAGTGCCTCGTGGTCAAACACAAGATGGACACGCGCTACTCGGACGCGTACGAGTCAATACGCCTATGTTTATAAAGCTACCTCACAAAGCGACTAACCGAATCTCTATGCAGAAACCTGTCAACCCACGACAAGGTGTTTTTCGATGCGGAACCGGCGGAGCGTTTATCTGAAGTGCGATCGATCATGCACAAGTACGACGTGATCGGCATTGACGAAGGCCAGTTCTTTCCCGACGTACGTTTTGACAAGCTAGCGAATGGGAAGGGGTCTTATATCGTAAGACTAACTGGGTATTTTGAATTCTTGTAGCTCGTGGAATTCTGTACGGACGCGGCAAACGCTGGTATCGTCGTGATCGTCGCGGCGCTAGACGGCACGTTTGAGAAACGCGTACGTACTCCCATCATGCTGTTGTTTATGGTCGTGTGTGATGGAGGACTAATGCTGATTTGGTTGGGCTAGCCTTTTGGTTCGGTCTGCGACCTCATTCCCGCAGCCGAACAGGTTATCAAGCTGAATGCCGTGTGCACCAACTGCGGCAACGATGCGGGTGCGTGCGACTTGTGACAAAAGGTTTTGCTGACTGGGTGGCTGACATTTCGTCGTGCTGTTTGGATGGGGTATTAGCGTTTACAAGGCGCATTGTTGCGGATCGATCCGTCGAGGTACAGACCGCTTTTCTTGTCTCTACTACTTTGAGAATGTCGCTGACTGGGTTGTGGTTTGTGGTTCGAATAGCTCATTGGTGGCAGCGATCTGTACGAGCCGCGATGCCGCGCATGCTTCCACGTGGACGGCGCAACCGACCTTCATACACCCAAGCCCTAGCTTCGTGAACACTCGGATGACAGCTGGGGTCTGAACCTTCGATGCATAAAGTGATGTATGTATAATGTAAAAGTGAAAATGGCTGTGAGTGTGTGCTATGAGGTACATAGCAGTTGTTTCGAACAAATGCATGGACCAGGAGCTACGGAACTGCATCAATTCTGTGCTCGCCAAAGACAACGAGATTGCAATGCTTTGGGCAAAGCGTCTATGGGCGCTCATCGCTTGCCAAACAGACGACGCTTCGACCTGACCTGATAGAGTACCGACCACATTAGCAAGCTACGACAGCAGAGGGTCTTTCACGTTCGAGTTCCAGGTGGTCGTGACTCGAGCTGATTCAAATGATGAGATATTTCAACTATTGACAGTTTAGACGTTCTGTAATAAAATCCCTTTCTAAACAGATGCACTAGCGTGACGTAGCATACTATATCTCAACTGTACAACTCTATATATCACTGACTCGAGCATCCCCATCCACTTTCTAAGGAGAGGGAAACACTGCATGCTTGTGTCGCACACTCGCCAAGACACACGCATCCATGTCCACCCAATCAACCGCCCAGACTGACGCAAGCCAGACGATACGTCATTTTCTAATTCTACTTGCCACGTACTACACACTCACGACATGTCGGTCCGATCGTCCTCGTCGTCCTCCTCGAGGGCGACCTCCCCAACGTCTGCCCCAGTCGTTGGCTCCGGATCGCTCAAGAGCATCGATGGCTATATTGACTCGTGCACGTACATCAAGCAAAAAGACGTCAAGAACGAGTACGGCTGCTACCTCTTTCGCTCGTGCCAGAGCTGTCTCGAGACCGACGGCTGCATGCTCAACGACCTCGGCCTTTGCGTAAGCCAGGTCCAGGGCATGAAAAACCTTGCGACCGGAAACTACCAATACTCGACATCGTACTACTCGGAGATGAACTACCTCACGGCTGTGGCAAAGAATCTCACGCTCCCTCAGGCTATAACCACCAACAAAGACGCGCTTGCGGCCGATCAGAACTGGCACTTTCGAGCCGGCGAGGCGACGTACTGCAAGGCCGACGATTCGGTGTGTAATGACTGCAAAGCCAACGCCTTTTGGCGCGGCAACAGCAGCACCTCAAGTGCTTTGCCCGACAGCCGCTTCTGTGTGGGGCAGGACAACTGCGTCTGTATCCAGACGTGCGAACTGCCAACCTTCAAGTCGCCCGGGTGTCAGTGGAAGCTGTCGCAGCCATCGTCATCGCCGTATTATGGAGGCGGCGAGTACTCGTACGGCAACCAGACCACAGTCACTCACCTCGCATATTGGGAATGGCTGCTCGTTCTCGTCTTGATCGTGGTTGTCCAACTTCTCTTCGAGTGGCGGGTACGTTCGAAACGAGGTAACCGGCACTTTTGTGAGTGTTCGCCATAGAACGAGGTCTAAGTCGGAGTCAATTATAACGCTTTCTCGTCTTCCGTGTTCCAATATGGTTTGAGAAACCATCGAGAGTTGTGGTCTTGATGACAGTCTCAAGACGTGGACCCCTACCAGCTGGGAGACCTTGTGAAACTCAAACGCTGCTTCTCCACACAGTGGTTCGGTCTGATGAAAGATGTATTGTCTGCGGATGCATCTCTGTAAATCCTGACTAGACAATTTCAGAAATACCGCAGACCGAGATCAGAGCGTAACCCTCATTCCCATCACGGTGGCATATTCTTAGCCGCATCAAAATGCTGGCATGAACATGAAGTGTCTGAAACAGAATGGGCGGGAAGCAAAGCAAGCTGAAGAAAGAGATCGAGGCGCTCAAGGCCGACGCCGCTGCCGCCGTCACCAAGCACACGCACGATGTCGAGACCCTTCGCAACGAAAAGCGGATGCTCGAGTTCAAGCTGCAGGCTCTTCAAGAGATGGTGGGCTTACTTCTCCTATCCGCTACAACGTAATATCCTGACAAATAATAATCAACAGACTGCCAAGGCCCTAGTCGAAGCTGACAAGGCGACGCAACTTGCAATGGACAGTGAGGAGAAAGTGAAGGCACTCAAGTGGGAGCTTGTCCGCCGCGTGTCCGTGCCAACTGACAAGAGAACGCCAGTGTCGCCAGCCTCTTCTGTATCGAGTCTCACGGCGTCCACTGCATCCTCATCGAGTGACATGTCGGCCAGCTTGATCCCGCGAGTACCCGTGAGCTGGAAACTCAAAGAAGGAGTGGCGTTGCGGCGATCCAACACCTCGCTCCTTCCCAAGACAAATTCCAACCCAAAACGTGAGTTTTCTGCCGTTCTCAAGCCGCCTATGTCTCCAACTCCACTAGAGGCGCCTATGCATCGCGTGCCGCTAGTCAAGCCACAGGGGAAGACACACGATCACACCGACGCGCGCACGAGCTCGAGTGACTGTCTACCACGTAACCAGAACGAAGTGATCACGGGACAAACGCTAAAGCCGGCGACCACCTCCTCAATCACAGCACCAGTCACTGCTGTTGCCAGCAGTGTGGCCGGATTTGATAAATTTGCACCGGTGAAACGGCGCAGCTCGACAAACGACTCGCTCGTGACGATGGCAGCTGAGGCCAAGCAAAACGCTTCGGAAAAAGTCGAGAGCTATAAGAAAGTCAAGGGCGAGAGCAGCCGCCACATGCTGGTAAAAGACAGCGACAGCGAGCGTGAGCATAGTAGCAGTAGAAGATCGGAAGCATCTAGCGGAAGCGATGAGCAAGAGGCCGAGGTCTCGCGAGGTCGTGGGGTGCGGGCGGCGACGAGAGGACTCAGCACACACGTCAACAAAGCGGACAATGTGCTTGCACTCTCGGATGACGAAGAGGACTAGGTACTAAAATATTTATCCAGATTGAGTACTTGAACCAAATTACGGCTCGCCCGTTTTTAGTACCGTCTGGGTAGTCCACAATAGAAATAGAGGCTCTCACGAATAGTAGCCCCTAAAGCAGTTCGTGGCCGCGGATGGTTGATCGCTTGTAGACGTGAAGCCCTGCGGATCTCGCATCCTCCACCCTGCAGCCCCACTCTGCAGCTCGCCATGCCCGGTCAACGCAGAGCCATCGACATCGCCAAGAAGAAAGAAGCCATCGCCTGGATCAGGATACATGGCGGCGGCATTCTGATTCGCTGCAGCTCACTTCCATAAAAAGGATAGAAGATTAGCGCGGCAACTTCCCGCGAGTGGTGAAAGCAGCGCGACCAGCTCAAGGGCACTCAAGGACATCGCAGGCGTCTCCCTGACGCTGGTCGCAAGCCTGTGCTTGCCACTGTTGAGAAGGTTCTTTTCGATCTGATTGTAAAGAGCTGCCTCAACAAGGAAAAGGTCACTCGCGATTGGATCGCCAAGACGGCTCTCGCGCTGTTTGAGCATCACGGCGGCGACGCCAACGGAGAGACGTTTCTGGCGTCCGAGAATTGGGGCGACGCGTTTCTTGGTGCGCTTTGACTTGACGATCCGCCGACGGACAAAGTTCTCCGACAAGACGCTCGTCGATCGCGCTGTTGGGTTCCTGGAGTTCCTGGAGCTCCACAAGCCCAACATGGCCTCGCATCGCGCCGTCCTCATGTATGAGACGGCACTTTTCTTTGAGGACCAGCGTGATACGACGGTTGAAATGGAAGGCGCGCGTCACATTGTGATTCGGTCCACCGGGTTTGCCTCCATGCGTGTCACGCTGGCCCTCGCGGTAACTCTCGATGGGCTCAAGCTCATCTAGGTTATTGTAGAGAAAGGGTTCAGCAACGATCGAGTCTGTCCGCGTTGGCCGCTGTCTCGCCAGCCCAATGCCTGGGTGGACCAAGACCTTCTCCGTTGGCTGGAGTGGACGTTCCCGAGTCTGTACGACAGACCAGGGCAGTACTTGGTTTGGAAATTCATGCGTGCTCAGATCGCAAGCGTGCCACGGCAGAGTGCGTGAGACGGACATCAGGATGTGCGTCACTCCTGGTGGCCTTACTCCCTATTTTCAAACTGGCGACGTCGGAATCCACAAGTTGTTTCAAGACCGCTTGTCGGCGTCCACCACGGAGTGGATACACTCGGACGCTGTGGCGTACACAGGGGGCGGCAACTCGCGATCTCCTCCGACTGAAGCCGTGGTCGACTGGGTTTCCAGTGCATGGAAGGCCGTCCCAAGCGGCGTGGTTCTGGGGAAGATGCCGCCGATACCATGGCTGAGCTACCTCCTATTTGTCTTGTCGTTTAGACCTGAGGCGCGTTGCGAAGGGCGTGCCAGTCAAATTGGAACCCATCTGGACCGTCCAGATTAAATTTTTTTTTGTCGGAGAAGACAACCTTTCGCCATTTGGTTCCCAATGACACTCGCTCAATCGCTCAAACAGCCGGGCGGCGATGTGGTGCTTTCCAAGCTTGGGCGTGTGTTTTCGCTTCGTGAAGGTGATGTGGGGTGTCGCGCTGAGCACCTAGCGCACCCACCTTTCATTCACTGGAAATCCGAGGGATGCGACGATCTCTTTCGAAGACTCTTCCCCTTCGATGCTGATCGACGGGCACTACATGTGGTCAAAGACGAACTGCCTGTATTAAGTATTCCCCCCTTCGGGGAAATCTCTGTAACAACTTACATCCCGGGAACCAATACTCCGTGATAAGTCCTACTTGACCTGAGTCTTTATTTAGGGTAACTTCCGTACCCTAAGTGGACCACGCCAGTTTTGAAGCCTACACCAAATATGAGTAAGCTAACTACTTTGTATTGTGAGAATCGACATATTTGTCCAAAACAATAGCAGGTCTGCCAGATGTATCAACATAATTACGCACATAACCCTTCACAAATATATAAATTCGCGTCATAACCCCAGATAGTATAAAAAACCCAGTTGTTGATACCCGATCAACGATGGTGTAAATCTGTTCGACGCAGTTTTATCCGTTCATGATACCAGAAAGCCTGTGACGAGAGCGGCATTCGGTCAAAGTCGGTTTCCTTTTCTGACAACGGCACATTTATGCTGTGCGATTTAACCGTAAAAGTCAGTGAGGTCCAGCTTTACCACGGTCGAGACATGCACTGTTCACACGTACACCAGTATCATTGCCCACGACCAGAATACGCTGCTGTGCATACTCCACACGCACGTACCCACCCACACGTCACCACCAGTCCGATTTCCACAATGTAAGCGGTAGAGTACCACAATGACCGTTTTGCGTAACCCTGATATATAGCCTTTTACCTTCCCGAATTAGGTCTTTAGAGGGTCAGCAAACAAGTCAAATCCCACAATAACTGCACCTCGTTACATCCACATTGGCGGTAGTCAATTTCTTGTCGCCTCTGTGACGCGGTTGCACTCTTGGGAGCGCAACCGCCATAACTACCTCCGGGCTTCCCTGCATGCCAAGTTGCCGTGCTTAATCAACCAACGCTTCAGAAGCGAAATCCCAGCTTCAATAGGGTTCATATTTTGAGAATAGGATGGTTGAAAGAAGAGCAAGGCGCACCGGTGGAGAGCACCAGTTCTTAAAGCGCTTTGTACATATGGATATCCGCATTGTCGAGGATCAATATGGACCGAGGGAGAGGCCGTGGATTGAGTAGGGCGAGATCTTTGTCGCGAATACCTCGTGGAACTTCCGACGAGTGAAGGTTTCAGTCGTGTTCCCAAATGAGATGAAGCAGTTCACGTCGATGGCTGTCAAAACCAAAAGCCGCTGACCCCGCGACGACGGTAAATTGACGATGGCGGGCTTATCCCTCTTTGGTGTGGGATACTTGCGCTGCACACTCCTAAAACAGCAAACTGTAAGCGCAAACATTCAGTCAGATTGCTACAGAATCGTACCTTCTGTTCTTAGATGTTTTTTATATATGAGCACCAACTGGTCTGGTCCACTGTAGAATGGTAGTAGACGTGGAGCGTACTCGCGGCATTCCTTGGGGGCTTATTCTCGGGCTCTCTTAGTCAATGCTTTACTGGTGGAATCAGATCAAATCGCAGCGCGCGGCAAATGGTGGACACGGAAACGTTCTCAACGTCCTCGAACTTGCTGTGGAACTCAGCTTCCAAGCCTTCAATGTAGAAACACGGATGGCGCTCAACGCAGGCCACGACGTACGCCAACACACGTGGAGGCTATCGAGTCTCCGTCTTGTTTGCCGCACAGGCTGCGCTTGGGCCTCTTTTTCCTCAAAGTAACGCAGCCAACGCCGAACGGTTCTCTCGGACACCCCAAGAATGGCTCCCACGAAGTCTGGCTCGATGCTATACAAGAATATCAATACGATAGCTCTCCATCTAAGGTCCCTGGCGTACGCCATTGAACTCAAGTTTGCACACTGGCCCTCCCAATGGCAGGGATTCAGCGGACATTCGGAGGTTCTGGAATAAAAGTGAGCCCACAGAAGGCTTTTGATTGGCTACATCTGAGAAAAAGAGAAGGATTTCTTAATCGTAGATCGGAAGGGGTCTTAAGCACCATGGTAACCCGCTTCTCTTCCTTACATTGAGTGCTACAGTCGAATTATGAAGTCGTTTTTGGCTAAACTGGTTGAAACGACAATAAATACAAACCTTTTAAAACTGAGCTGTGGAGATTCCCAAATATCCGTGGAGCTGCTCACGGGACGGATGGATGGATTACGTTTTAGGCGTTGGCCTTGAGCTAAACTAGACTATAGAGTACACGGGATGGTTGTCAATAATTGTGGCCCACCATCTCTGGAATTCCGACAATAATGACCAAGCTCGCGCGCGCCGCGGCACAGCAGCTCAAGGGCGTCATGATCGAGTACGACGCGCTCTGCAGTACGCTCATTGGCCGCACGGTCGCCGAGCAGCACGAGCAGCGGCGCCGCGCCGACGCGCTGCACGCCCAGCAAGAGCGAGCACGCGACGCCCAAGGCGTTGGGCTCTTCACCAAAATGGTCAAAGGCATGTTCATAGGCGACGTTCGGTCCATGCTAAAAGACCTGAACGAAGACTCGACCGGCAAGCCGTGGATTGCCAAAGACCGACTGCAAAGCACACTGCAGGGCCTGCCCACCGACGTGCTGGACCGCGTCACCGGTGAGAAAGCCGAACAGGCAATGAAAACCGAAGAAGAGGTGTATTTGGAAAAACAGCTTGCGTCGGCGACGGCCGAGATCGAGCGCATGAAACAACAGCGTGCGACTGAGAAAGAGGAATTGCTCAAGCGTCGTAATGGCGATTCCACGGACGCTGGCGGTGTCCGCGACAAGTACTTGGACAAGCTGAGCAAGTTGAAGGCCAAGGCCAAGACCCGCGACCCGACGCAAGCGTTGTCGGTGTTTACAGGTGTATCTGCTGAGAAAGAACGCGAACGAGAGGCGGCTGCGGCGACGCCAGCCAAAGGGCTCACGACGTGGCTTGTCCACGAAGGCGCCAACGAACTCATGGTGCGGATATAGCATCAGAGTCACACTGGATTGGTAGTGTTTATGCTGAGTTGGTTAATTGGTAGAGCTACTCTACACTGCGGGGACTCACCAAGGCGATCATGCCACCTCAGTCCGATCTGCAAGCGGTACGTCAGGCTCTTACGCAATTGCCGAAGAACGAGGTCGCGTCTAACATTTGTAATGACCGGATATGACAGGAGGAGTTTCAATTGTTCTGCAAAGAGGTACACTTTGCTTGCCTGTCGTCTGTGCACTATTGCTTATCAATACTGTATGCGGATTGTTGCATAGATGCAAGATCAGTTTGACTATTTTATGCCTGACGACGAGTACGCCAAGCTGCCCGATCCAGCGCCATTGCTAGCGGCATTCAATGAGCTCGAACTCCGTCCGCTCGAAGTGCTGGTAAACCTATACCTATTATAGAGGGACGGTGTCAGAAGACTGACAGACGCTTTACTTGCCTGGGATGCTACTAGGTGATCGCTCGCCACGCCTCAACCATCCGTGCTGCAAAGTACGTACTGCACAACACTGGCGGCTCGGATACATCGATAAACTGACGTTTCTTTCTAAACAACAGAGCCGCAGGCGCGTATACGTGCCACTTTCGCAAGTCGGTCAACGACATCCCCAACCACAGCGCCGACTACCAGCTGGTGGGTCTGACCGATTTTCAGTTTGTTGTCGAAGAGTTTAACGGCATATCGTACCGTGGACGGATCCCGCAGTGGTCTCCGTCGCAGTTTTAGAGAACCGAACATGACAACAATAAAGCTGAGGTATTCAGTGTACACTATGAAGCCACCGACAGAGAAAGTGGCACACTCAACTCTCTCCCTCATTGGAGACCTACGCACTGGGCGTTGCCGACGCTTGTGCTTGTGTGACGCGGTCCAGGTACTCAATCGCGAGGAACTGAATATTGTTGGTGCGCACCGCGATCTCTACAAGGTCGCTTGTATCAATATCACTCTGTAAGAACTGAACAAAACAAAAAAGCAGCATATGAGCGTGGAGACCCCGAGCGAGTATTAGTATGACCCACGCACCTCGACGCGGTTAAGTTTCGTGGATTGCGGATCGAAAAAGAGCCGCAGCGTGTGGGTTTGGAGCAGACACAGCTCCATGAATTCGTCCGTGATCTGCGTAATGTCAATGCCTGTGAGCGACGCGAGGAGCTGGTTCATGTTGCGGTACCTACAAACACCCAAAGTTAGTACTATTTGGTGTAAGGCTGTAGTAGCCGTACAATTCTCCACGTACCATTCGCTCATGTGGTCAAGCGTCGCACACTCTTCTTCGCGCTGCTTGGTCTGGAGATCGCGGCTTCGAATATCGTTCTACCGAAGCAGTAAAGGTCAGATTCAGATCCGTGACAGCAGAATCAGATACGGTACACAGGATGATGACGAGCGTAAACGCACCTGCTTCTCGAGTAGTGCGGTTTTCTCGGTCGTGTGCGTGACGCGTGTCGACAAGTCGACTTTTTTCTCTTCTAGTCGTTTCTGTTTTTCGTGGAGCTCTTGGATTTCGTGGGTCTGATTCTCGAGCACGCGATTGCAGTCGTCTTCGTTGTTGATCATCATGCCCGTGGCCATTTGGATGGTCGCTTTGCGCTGGGCATTGCGTTTCTGAAGCTCCTTCCACTCGGCCTTGAGCTTCTCAAGCTCAGCATCAAATTCTGGCCGGCTCTGTTCGCGCTTGGCGACATTTTCCTTTTCTATAAGCGTATCCAAAGCTTAGGACACATTGTCTGAGAAATCGACAATAGGTGGTCGTACCGCGTTCGATCTCGTGGACGAGTTCGCCGACTTTGGCGATATGGAGACGGCGCTCGGTCACAACAGCGTCTAGCTCGGTGCGGCGCTTGCGGTAGTCGGCCTGCACACGGTCTTGTGCTGTCAGCATGGCGCGCAGATCATCTTCGCGCTCGACTTGCATGAGTTTCTCCATGACGTTTTGCTGCACTTGTTTTTCAATAAACTCGCCTTGCAACTCGTCGAGCGTTGCCTAAAAAATGCATTTAATGAAGTTGATTTATGGGTGGTCGCTGGCACGACGCGGGAATGTAACGGAACGAACCTGCAGGGTAGAGACCTCTTCATAATGAGCAGCTCCAAAATGTGTGGCGATTTTGCTGGCGAATAACTTGTCAAACTCGTGGCTGTTGGTGCTACAAATCGCCACACAGAATCGTAATGTTTATGCTATCAAATAATGATAGATGCGGACGCTGAAGCGTACGCTGGGCCGCGTCCAGGTGTGCCACTTGGCGCCATCTCCAAATCGTCTGCCGCCATTTGTCAACTTGGTTTCCCGGGTTTTCCTTGCTGATCAAACTTTAAACTGTGGAATCCCTGCAGTATGAGATATTGCGCAGTAGAAGTAGCTGATACCACTCAGACTCAGACATCCGATCTTGAAAAGGCACTTGATGATCCGTTGTGGAAGATATGGCGGCAGGTGAAGGCGAGGGGTGTCTCTGGTGGCGCCTCTTTATGCGTGGAAACCAAGCGCTAAAGCTCTGGACGTGTCTGTGTAATTGGCGCTTTGTTGCACTGCGGAAGAAGAGGCGATTCACGCAGCTGTTGGCGCACGAGCAGCTCGACGTGGAGTTTGTCGAGGTGTTAGAGCCCAAATATCTTTCTCTTGTCGCTCTATCGCTCATATATTGTAGTGCAGGACGATCTTCCGTTGCATGAACTAATGTGTCGCATCGGTACAAGCGATGCACAAGTCCAGGCGATGCGTTTCGAGTGGGTTCACCAAATCCTCGACGAACTGCCGACAGCGTGCGAGTCAATAGATCGCCACCAACGCGTCCCTCTCTTCTATGCCCTCACCCAGCGCTGGATCAACATTGATCGGCTATCCTGGCTTGTCGCCAAATCGCAGCACATGCTGCTGCACAAAGATGCGAATGTCGGTCTTAGCTTTACGGCAAGCCATCTGTGGTAAAGTCGCTCATACACCCCGTGGCGTTCTGTAGGGACGCAGTCTCATGGCCCAAGCCGTGCTCCACAATTGCCCACAAGAAATCATCATGCTCATGGCCGTGGAACTCGCTTGCCGATCAATGAAATCGGTGGAGACATTTGTAGAGGGCCGTCATTTCGAAAGTGCGCGGCGAGTACGTAGCTAGCTTCCGTCCAAGGGCATCAGCAAGGGAGTCTTACGTTCTCATCTGTGCCGGTGCGACTAGCTGTGCCATTGTATGGTCAAAGAGTACTTTGCCGGAGTGCCACAGTTTCCGCACGCACTCTGTCTCGATCTGCTCCGCACCAGCGACGTGCTCACCGCCCTCGACGGCCTTCAGATGGTGTGGCGAGAGTTTGTGGACAAGTGGGGCTACTACGGCATGCCAGTGATCGTCGACGACTTGCCGTCCATACGTCACGCCGCCTTGGACTCGTTTTTGCAGCTTTCGATCGAAGCCAAGGGTGAACCACTGATATACCAGTGGTTCTGCAACGATGGACTTATTGTAGGGGCGACGCAGTCCTCGCTGTATGTCGCACAGCGCATCCAGCCACACAATGAAGGTGTCTACTTTTGCCAAGTCACCAACTGGAAAGGCCGCGCTGTCTCGACCGTGATGCAGCTCGTGATCGTCGACGACACGCACGGTCCCGATCCGTCGCTGCGGTTTCTGCTCAGCGATTCTGATTGTGCTAGTCTTTCATGTGACAACGTAGTCCACCGCATCGCTGCCTCGCGTGGTGGCCTCGTCCATGCCTCGCTCGGCGGTTCTTCTGAATCTGATCCGATGATCATGTCCGGCTGCTCGCTGCTGCTCCCACCAAAGTGCTTTTCATCGTTTGATGCCAACGGCCACGACGTCTCGGAGGCAGTTGGAATGGACGTTGTCGTGCGTCAAGCGACGATGACCACCGTCCAACTCCAATCGCAACTTCGACTTAGTAGAAACGAAAAGCTCGTGTCGATTGTCGTGGAGGTGCTGCCGTTCACTTTGCCCGTTTTGACGCAGCCAGCAATTTTATCGATTCCCCACTGCTGGTGTGGGCACGCCGACACGCTCCACGAACTTGTTGTGGTAGAACTTCCAGTCCAAGATACCACATCGTCAACAGCGCTACTATTAACAGACCGTTCTAACGCCACACGATCGCAAGGCTACCAAGAAATCGATCGCGCACGTCTCCTTGAATCGACTGAGGGTAGTGGTGGCGTCGTGTCGTTTGAGATATCCCGCTTTGGGCGATTCGCTGTCATTGCGAGAAGCGTCGCGTCACAGAACAAAGACAACGAACCTCCGTTAGAAGACGTTGTGCTATGCATTGCGCATCCGGACCATCTCTCGAGCGGGCACGGAAGTACGACCAATCGTCCTGCGACCCTGCGGTGTTCTGTCTGGCTGGCGTTGAACCGGCCGGATTCGCTCACAGCATTGCAGCGACAGATTAATGAGACTGATCAGCAACTCACAAACGAAGAAAGGAATGACGATACCCGAACGGCGATGAGCACCATGCGGCTGTCACTTCGAGAAGGCCAGATGCTCTACCTACAGCTCGGTCTCAAGAAAACTATATCCCACGTGTGGCGGGGAAAAGACGAATCCAACAGATTTGGTGTTTCTAAAACACCACCGACGACTGACGGTGTCGTCTGTCTTCGCGAAGACTTGTTGCTGCCAATGGGCGAGCTAGCGATGGATCCACACGCTGATACGACTGGTGCTGGTAGTATCACGATCTTCCGCGTGCTGGATTTAAAGCTTGTAGTGCTCAAACCCTCACGGTATCAGCCGAGCAAACTCCGTCCGACCAGTCAAACCAGTAGCGACCGCAAACTGCCTCTGCCCGATGGTCTTTTGGTCTTTGAAAAAGACTGGACGATTCCTCTCCCAGTCATCCACGACAGGCCGCAGCAGCCGAAACAACTGAGTCTCCATCAGCGCCGACCCAATCAACTTGCGTTGGTGTATGACTCGAACCCTGTTGCTACCACACTCACCCTGTTTGAAAGTCTCCATGAAATGGAGCGCGAGTTTTCTCCGTACTATTACCAAGTCGAAATGGCTCGCTTCGCCCAGACGTTTTGGCAGCGATACGATCGTACGTGGTGGTTTGACAAGTGCGTCCCTTTTTCTAGTGTGTTCTCTCTGACTGGTGTATGAACTGAGACTGTGCTCTGTTGATAGAACCAAGTCGGAGATTTTATTGGGCATGTACCGGATGGCCCACAGCGGCACCGAGCCGTTTACCGCCCTCGCGACCGACGCGTTTGCCGGGGCCATCCGCGTTGTGCAGTGCAGTCTCGATGCAAGCAGTGCGTACAGCGAGCCGTTGTTGCTCAAGCCACTCGAAGCAGCCAACGCCGTCTGGACTGGTGGCACCGACAGTGGAGATGCCGACGCTGAGAGCCACGTTTTAAGCGGTCTCCGCGATGCGTTGGCGCTGCCAGATTCGCTCGATCTGTCACCGCAAAGCCGCGCCTCATTGAACCGTCTTCGCATCGTGCTGGGCAGCGTGTATAGTGCATTCCCACCCGAATCCTTCCTCGCGTTGACTGGCGCACCGCGCGATCTCGAGGCGGTAAGAGTTCATCTTGAGAACCAACGCGACAGCGTGCGGGCGGCAAACCGAGAGGTCGCACTGCTGGTGCTGGCGATGGATCGGCTCGCGCTCTGGATCCACAAACGTGTGGTGTTGCGCGCACGGTTCTTTGGTTGCGTCTGGCGCAAACTGGCGTTGCTGCGACGGCTGATTCCGGAAATTGACTGCTTTCCGCTGGAGTATAACGCTGTCATCGTCGCACTCCACACACTCGTGCGGGTACGAGAGGGTATACGAAACTGATTGGAGATTTCACGGGACTAACAGAGTGTACATGAGCGCTGTAGGATTTGTATGAGATTGCGTTGGCGTGTTCGTCGCCCGGCTGGTTTGCGAGGTACGCGCCCACTTTTCTCGGTGGTCGAGTGATCTACCCAGACCCTTGACTGTTAATCACTGTAGGCTCCTAAGAGATGAATGGTTTGAAGCCGACTTGCAAGCGATCATCTCGCGCACACTACGCCTTCTCCACAGTGAGGCGCAGACGTTGCTAGGTGCCAACGAGATCATCGAGGTCCTCGAGACATTTATTGTCGGAGAGGACAACGGCACAGGTCTCGACTTGGAACGCTACGCGCTGCAGTCTCTCCGCGAGTATTTGCTGCTCGTCATACGGCAGTTATCAGTAGATGCTACTGCCCTCGTGCGGCGCGAGATCGCAGCATTGCTTTGGCAATTTACTTCCCCATCCATCCGTGAGAGTACAACGCTGGAAGACTGGGCGGATCTCGTCACGACCGAGCTACAGAGCGAGGCAACGACCCAGGCGGTGCAGTATCTCTGTGACCACGAGACACTGGCGAAGCATCTGCGATCGGTCACACCACGCGACCACGAACAATTCTCCGGTCTTGCGATCCCACCGAAAATTTGCTTTTACTTTGGTATCCACGTCATGAGTGTGGATACGCTCCACGCCCTCAAAGTCACCAATGCAACGCTGCGCTGTATCGTGCAAGGCCAGACCAAATTCTCGCGTGCACACAAGCGACTGAAGTTTGTACCAGCACTGCCGTTCGACAAGCACATGCGATACCAGGTCAAGCTGCGAGCACAGTACATCCAGACCGCACTAGGCAGGGCCTTACCCCCAGCCTCGACCATAACCATCGAGTTCTTCACTTCGAGCTAGATTGGTGGTAGTCTTAGAATCCTTTCCAGCCGTTGGCGGTCGCGACTGCGAAGCGACTGTGCCAGTCTCTGCAACCGTACTCGTCGACACAGGGATTCCCATAGATACACGAGCAGCTCTCAAACCCTCTTTCGTCGTCGTGCTTGATTTTGTCGTGTTGAATGGCGGGTGCCCATTTGGCGTGGGTCGCTTCTTGGTCGCGCCGTAGCTGGTCGGCTTCTTGCTCGACGACGACATAGTACGTCTGGTCTTTCATCAGCGTGTGGTACGTGCCGCGGGGGTCTTCAGGTATCAAACTATCAAATACGCCACTGTTCTCACGCTCGAACCGCTCGGTGTTTGGATGATGCGACAAGCGCACAAGGCAGTTGGGCATCACGAACGAGAGACAATAGACCTCGTCGATCACGGCTTGGGTTGTCGACCCGTCGACGATCGGGAAGAGCTCGTCGTACTGTTCGTAAATGAGCTTGACCGTGCCGTTGACGTTTTCCTTTCGCAATCTCGCAGCCTCTGTCTCTACCTCTTCTTGCGCTCGCACTGCCTTGGGCACTGCAGCTTCAACAGCAGCACTTGCTTCAGCTTGAGCATTGCTATCGGTGAGTAGTTGCTGCTGAATTGGGACGTCTGCATTTGCCGAGCCAGCTTCTCCGTCAAGTGTGGCAGCGATCGTACTGACCGGTTCGACCGGTGAATCATCAGTACGCTGAGCAAAGCACCCACAATCATCAGCTTCTCGTGTCTGATAGTCATCGATTAGTCCCTCTTGCCTCCTCACCACTGGGTCATACGCTCGTGCATTCGTTGTGATCTTTGTCATTGGGGTAAGACTTGCCTTCCCGCCTGCCTTCAGTTGCTTAGCGGGTGGTCGTGATGGAGACGTCGGCGTCAACACTGTTGAGACACTGCCATTCGAAAGCGACGTAAGACTGGGTTCACTTTTGGACGATTTCTTCGCTGGCGACGTCGGTGTGATGCTGGGTAGTTTGACGGCTTCATTCATCGAAGTTTTCTTGTCCTACAATCATCGACATCCAGTCAGTATGATCGACGTCTACGCGTAAAGATGCATGCCTACAGACCGGTGATGTACCGCCTGCCTTGTGCTTTGTCGGTGATCCGATCACCGGTGCTTTGGTGTCATTCTAGATTCAGTACAGTCAGGTTAAGCCAACGTCCAGTCTTCAGCATATGACCTCAGTGGTTACCGTCACGCCTCCAGTGGACTTCTTCGATGCGTCCGGCATTTATGCTTGTGCTTCTCGTCGCGCTGACGCCTCTTCCGCTGCTATCAGCCATACGTCCCAGACCAAAATATCTGGTTAATCTCCTCATCCCAATCATAGTGTATTACACACTTAGCTCACCAAAAGCAGTAGCGACGACTGCTAGTCTCAGTGCAATTGTGTGAGCTCCTCAACCCGGCCAACGAGTCCTTCCAGCGTGAACTCTTCGGCATTCTCCAAATGCCCGTCGTTATTCAAGGCGTGCACCACTCTTTGGATGTCTTCTTTCGGTAAATCGAGCAGACTCTCAATTAAATCGCCATCGATAAAGTTGCGCGACTCGCTGACCGCGCGACGGTTTTCAAACGTTCGCCATTCGCGGTGTGAAAAGCCACCTACGCCCTTGATAATCTTGTTGAGCGCATTCTGCACCCGCAGCAGCCAGAGGTATTGCTCTTTTGTGATCGACAGAATCACGCCAATCATGCCGCTGACCGTTCCAAACAACATCGGCTGCTTCTGCGGTGCAAGAATCGCCGCCGCCAACTTCGTCGATTCCTTCTCTTGAACATCCACCATATGGGAAGACGAGGTAGTCACACCGTGGTTGTTTTGCATCACAAGCGAACCATATCGGAATCGGTTCACAAACTCGCCCAAGTGGTACTCTCCGAGGGTCTCGAGCCGTCCGCGCTCTTCATCCGACGCCGCACCGCTGTTTCGCTGGACGACAAACAAGTTGAAATCCGTTTCACTGCCGATGTAGGTATCATCGTCGATGATACCGACCGCCGTCATCCAGTTCGAGTTGAGATCCTTTGCAATTTCTTCAATACTTCCGTCAAGCTGCTTGTAATTCAAGAGCGAAATGGACTTCATCAGATCGCCTACCACGATGAAATCGCCGCGCGACTCCATATACAACACGAGTGTGTGACCGTGATGCCCACACTCGGAGACGAGCTCCTTCTCGTTGTCTGCGCTCTCGCTCCACTTGTACAACTGCGTTTTGCTGTTGACACCAGCCAGCACTTTTCCGTTGAATGCGTTCAACGAATACACTGCACCCTTGACTTCACGTTCAGTGATCAGCTGGAACGATCGCTCCCCATGGATACCAGCCACTGTGAAAACGAGGATTCGGCCCTTGTGAGGCTCGGATTCGTCTTGACGAACGTATGCAGTACCAACGACGAAATAACTGGCTGAGGACGAGTCCCCGGCAAACGAGCAGCTCAAAATGGAGCAGGGAGTTTCGAGGGGGTCAAGCTTGAACGAATTCATAACCTCGAATGTCTGGTCATCAATCAGGCGAACAAAACCGTGCTCTACTTCATCACCGCTTTCGTCGATAGAGAACTTGACAGTGAGCACACCGAGGGTGTGCGATTCAGTGCAGTGCGCGATACGACGGGCCCATTCGTTCAGCGAGAACGTCTGGATGTGAAGTTTCTGAATATCGTCAACTGTTCCAATCGTGAGCTCTTCCTCCGACGCCAGTGCGAGACATTCCGGGAATGACTCGGAATGGAAGGGACACATCACATTCACTTCCTTCGTGTTCACGTTGGAGAATAGAAGTTTGTGGTTGTTGCAATAGATCACGGTCGGTCGGTCACAAGCAGCAAAGACATGTGTGGCATCTTTCGATCGGAACATTGACAACGAAATTGGCTGCGAGCCGAGTGAAACGCGCTTTCGGTTGCTGAGTTTTCCTGTGGTGGTTTCGAGGTGGAAGTTCATGAGGCTGCCGTCACCGAGTCCGACAAGCAGATAGTCTTGGTTATCGAAGGTGCTGCATAGCACCGAACGGGGAAGCAGATCGTTTCCGAGAGGTTCTTGACCGAGCGACTTCAGTGTTGGCAACTCCAAGACGCACACCGAAAAGTTGGTCCACAATCCAACGACACACACGGGGCTCCGCAATGCACCCGTTTCCCAATTCTTCTCGCCTTCTCCACCCATTTGGACGTCGCCATCATCACCTGCATGTTTGATCAAAACCTTGTCGTTTCCGGAAAGCGGTGTGACATCGATACATGCAACCTCGTAGTCCATTTTCACTTGCGCCTTCACCTGTAGTTGACGGTTTTCCACTTCCAAGTAAGTCAGCTGACCACCCGACGATGCGATGACGACTTGTGTGGGGTTCGCAGCGGCAACCGTGATCCGTGCGCCACCAGAAGGAGACCATGTCGAGCAGAGCGTGAAGTCTTGAGAGTCGATGACACGCGCTTCAGTTTCAGTAACTTGCAACCACGCATCACCAAAGAGATTGCGGCAGTACAACGTCTTTGCATTCGCAAGAGCCGGGATCTCGCGCTCTTCCACTTCGTCATCGTCGCCAATGGCGAGGATACGGATCTCACTCACGTAGCTTTGCAATAAATACTTGTCGTGCTCGCTCGCGAACGTCTCCCGCAACGCCCACATCCCCTTGATACCCGGCAGTTCCGTCGTCGCCTGTTCATTGATGCCAATTCCGTTTCGAATGACACGAAGCGAGCCATCCTTGTCTGCGCCACTGCACGTGACGATTTGCCCTTGCCCTTGTCGATCCAAGTCCATGACACAAAAGTCCGAGATCGGACCGACGTTCGTATACGTGTCCAGGACTGTCACGTACGAACCGTTCTCATCACTGTCGGGGTTCAGCTTGATCAACTGCGAATCGCCGAATGAACTACCCACAAACACGACGCCATTGTCGAGGTACGAGAGACTGGACGCCACACTAGTCTCGCCCAACACTTCCAAAAACAACCCCGTCACGTCCTTGCCATTGTGCTGCAGCGATACTACCGACAACAATCCGTATTGGTCGGCCAACAAAAACCGCGAGCCGTCTTTGTCGACCGCGCCGTAAACTTGAATCACCGTGCTTTGCATGGGAATGACATGGAAAACACCGACGTTCAAGTACACAATGGTCTGGTTCGACACGACCAAGACACCGCCCATGGGTGCAGGCACTGGGATTAACAAACTCGCGCCGGCTTCGACGTTTGGGTGTTTCCACGGGCCTTCGATAAAATCCTTTTCCTTGAGCAGAATCTGATAAGTCTTGATGTGACGCGCCGACTTGCAGTCCTCGTACAGCACACAAATTGTGGGCTTGGTGTACCCATAGAGAAACTTGATATCAATCACGCGCAGCTCGTCCAAACGAATATTGAACGTATCTTTCAACACGCCTTTGGCATTGTCGATCGGGATGACCTTGAAATACCCTTCGTACAAGTTCATACCGATAAGCCGTCCGTCCGGATCAATGTTGCCGCTTGTCACAATCTCGCTACTGCGACCAATCGAGTCGCGGATGTTGCCGTGCGCTTTGGTGACAATCTGCTTCTTCACTGCGTCGTACGCCACCACGCAAAACTGGAAACGCTGGGTCACGATAAAGAGCCAGTCGAGCGGCTCGTTCGCGGCACGGAAGACCTCAAAGATCACGATGCGGCCGTAGATGTTGACGTCGTGCATAGGAATAAGTCCGTCGGGCGTGATCGCATGGATCTCAAAACGCGTCGACTTGGCGAGCAGCAAGTTGTGGTCGTTGGCGCCCGTGAAAGTGGCCGTCAGCGAGTGCGTCACGCTTGTCGGCTTTTGCGCGGTCGCCACATACTGGTACGCCATAATTATCCGAGCGTAAGCCTCTTATCGTCCGTGTGTAACCTCTTCACACCCCGCTACAAAGGTGCTTTCGTTCCGTTTGCTTTCCTTCCCTGGGTTTCCGCGCGCGCAGGATGGCTTGGCTTCGCTCGGCGGGGAAAATCTGTGCAATTCAATTTTGAATTGCGGTCTACTTCACGTGGTCCACATCGAAATGACCTGCATTCCGGTTGCACCCCGGTCTTCTATTGCGATCAAGTTCTCCCTTTGACTTCACGCACAACGCAAGTGCACCGAGAGGGAAGGAAGAAGAGGGAGACCATGGCGTCCGAGGCCGACGGCGACCAGCGCGCAGTATTCCGCACGACGCCGCTTATCGCATCCTTTGACGGCAAGATCGAATGCCTCACGCACTACTCGTCGCGCGTCGTGATCGGCTCGTCCGACGGTCGGCTCGTGATGTTTGACACGCGCAAAGGCCCCAATACCCCGCCGTCCACGTTTCACCAGTTTGCCCACGGCCGCCCCGTTGAGCAGCTCATTGCTGTGCCGCATATTCGTATGGTGATTGTCGTCTCCAACGGCGAGCTCTCGGCCCACGGCGCGACCGACCTCAAGCCGCTCGACTTCGATTTTTCGCAAGCGAATGCCCATGCCGTGAAAGTGTGCTGCATCAACCAGCGCGGCCCGCCGCACTTTCGGCTGGGCGTCGCACAGCTCAAGCGCAAAGCAGTCGTGATCTACCAGTACCACAGCTCCGAAAAAGCGTACCAGTATTTACGCGAGTTTACGACGCAAGAAGTGCCGGAGAGCATGTCGTGGTACCGCAACAAAGTGATTGTCGGCTACCGCAAGGACTATTTCATTTTGAACGACAAGAGCGGCGAACCACAACCCATTAATTCGCCCGGGATTCAGAATCCACAAGTGTTCCCTGTTGTCAAATTGCTACCGAACGAGGAGACGCTGATCACAGTCATGGACAAGGTCGGTGTTTTTGTCGGATTGAGTGGCGAACCCTTGCCCAAGAACTCGATCAACTGGACGCAGTCGCCGGCAGTGATTGAGTACACGGCGCCCTACATTATCGGTTTCATTCCACGCGTCGGCGTCGAGATCATCAATGCCACCGACAATTCATTTGTGCAAATGCTGCCTATCAACCGGGCGTCGGCAATCTTTGGCAACGGCATGAAATTCGATATGGAACCGCGACCAAGTGGCGACAGTGAAAACGTTGTAATTGTGGGTGTGCGAGAAAGCGGTACGAAATCGTCGGTCATGAAGGTCGAGCAGATGCCCATGGATCAGCAAATCGGTGAACTCTTGGATCGTGGCAAGATCCAGGAAGCCCAAGACATTGTGAAAAAATCCATTGCAGGCTTGTCTGCCGACAAGCAAAAGAGCAAGACGAAGCGATTCCAGCGCCAAGCCACCGTCGCGTTGTTGCGGCGACTCGAGTTTGACTCGGCCGTCGACTACATGTTTCGTTCTGCGGTTGAACCATGCGAGTTCATTGCCTTCTTTCCAGAGTACCAGTGTGCATCGTTTGCTTATGAACCGGCAATCCTGAAACCGGAAGTGTTACCACGTGGCTCAAGCGTATCCCCAGACATCACGTCGGTAATTCATGAAATTCTGAGCACGCAACACGCCAATCTTGCGAGCGAGATTGCACGCGCCGAGCCACAGGATCTTGTGAAAGCAGCGACAAAAGCATTGCTCAAGTTTCTCGACAAGTACAAGACGTACGTGCGGGAGAAGTCGCAGTCATCTCGGAATCGTGCACAATCTCGCGCTCGTGCGGTATCCGCAGCGAGTTCAGGTGGGCCAAAAGATGCCCGCCGTGTTGAAGCCATTGACACGGCACTCTTCCGTCTGTATGTGAAGTACAACAAGCAGAAGGAGCTGCTGACGCTGTTTGAAGACAATAGCAGTGAAACGGACGGCTGCAACCTCGAAATGGACTCGTGTCAAGCACTGCTGTTAAAGCAGAAGATGTATTACGAGCTCGGGCAACTGTACTTCATTCAGGGCAAGTATCGTGAGGCGACCGACGTGTACTCGCGCATGCACTCTGGTGACTACAAGCAATCTAAAGTTCCCAAAGCGCCCATCGACGCTGCAATCGACGTACTGATCGCCGCGCCTGTCGACGAAGATGCGTTCGTGTACGAGCAGTCCATCTGGATCATGCGTGGGACGCAAGTTATGAATGCACTCCGCATTTTTACGGATCGTGCAGTCAAGTTTCCCTCGAACGATGTCTTGGAGCATTTGAAGAAGCACTCGGACGATGCTACCGTTGTACAGAAGTACTTGGAGACGCTTGTGAAGAGCGAACGCGATGAGTTCACGAACAACGGTGGAGGTCGTAACAGCCAGCCCAACGCACTTCAAGATGTGAGCGATAGCTATAGTAACTTTCTCGCTGGCGACGGAGATGCAGATCCGATTCCGGTACCGAGTGGTGCGACCGCGGGAGAAGATACGCACCACACGCGACTTGCAATGGAGTACATTGACGAAGTGCTCAAGCTAGTGAACGCCGGAGAAGCGCCATCCAAGTCGCACCCAGGCAAAGAACCTGGCGCATTGGGTGAAGCCCGCAAGCGATTGCTCCGATTCCTCAAGACCAGTTCGTCTCGCTACGACGCAAGCCAGCTTGTCTCGAAGATTCGACGAACACCGCTATATAACGAGCTTGTCATTCTTTGTGGCCGAGGCGGCTTCCATGAGGAAGCTGTGCGCGCGTTGGTGTTGGAGCTCAATGATCTTAAAGGCGCTGAGAGTTATGCGATAAAATACGGCGTCAGTCGAGGGTCGGCTGCTGCTAACAAGACCAAGACGGAACGCAACAATGCGCTGCTCGAACTCCTGAAGATCTGTTTCAATCCTCTTGAAGAGTCGAAAAAAGCCGCGTACAATGACTTTGCGTTCCAGCTGCTTGGTCGCCACGGGAAAACTATGGATGGCAAGGCCGTGCTGGAGCTCATTCCCGAATCGACGCCACTGAACAAGCTGGTAGAGTATTTTAGCCAGTGCCTGCCGCATAGCGCACACAACGTGCGTGAAACGCGCATTGGCTTGAGTTTGTCCAACATTTACAACCTTCAAGTCCAGTGCGATCGCGTGGAAAAGCTGAACCAGTATGTCGAGATCGATCCGCAGACAGCGTGCTTTTCGTGCAAGAAGCGCATCGGCGACATTATGTTTGCCGTTTACCCTCATGGCAAGGTGGTCCATTACAACTGTATGAACGGACGACCCGACGTCTGCCCGGTCACAGGCGAGCAGTTTTCGTGATACGGGTGGCACTATCTGCGTCTTGTACTCACAGCGAGGGAGAATCGCTTCTTCAGGGTCAAGAGTGTAAGAAAAGTATACTTGGATTGCGTGGGTCTCTTACAGTCATTTGCATTCAAAGCAGCTTGCCTTGCTTGTACTGCTCCGAGACTTCTTTGAAGTTCTCATCAAGTCGCTGGCGAAAATCGTCGCTGAACTGGTCGCACACCAGCAAGTGGGCATCGATATTCTCACGCGTGTCCAGCAGGTAGAGGTGTTCACATGCTGCGACCGACCGTTTGAGGCTTGCCAGCACAAAATCCGAAAAACTCACAAACTTTTTCGTGCTGTAGGAGAAGACTTTGCCGCGTTCCAAGCGACCCGTGGGTCTCCAGCTCTCGCCGTGGCCGGGGTCATTTCCGTTCAAACGCGCACAAATTTCTCGGCCTTCGAGATGGCGACACAGCCGGATCTGGATGAGCCGCCGCAGACGCAGAAACGTGACCCGCGAGTGATTGTCGGTCGGCGTGCGCTTGGCCACAAGCTCGGGGGTCGCCGCTGCCGGCGTAATGGGCTTCCCCTGTGAGGCTGGTATTGCTGCCGCCACGGGCACAGCCGTGTCCACGAGAAGCTGAGACCACACTACCGTCATTCAGTCCAGACTCCATAGGTATAGTGCAGCTCTCTACCAGTAGAGCACCTACGTACCTCTCGTTTTCGACTCGACTTGACGTCTTTCTCTTTCCCCACGATCGGCGTCGTCGCTTGGTTCACTGTGGAGTGTGGCGTCGCTACGTGGGGGGTCAATGCTGCCGTGAGGCTCGAGACATCGTGGTGCTTGGAAATAGGCAGGCGCTGTTTGACTTGCTTCATGGCATCGCGCAAGACGTCACTATCAAATTTGGCGCACGCGGCCGCGAGCTCCCTGGTCACTTTGACGATCGCCTTTGCACTCTCCGGTGACTCCCGCAGGGCATCGCGTACCTCGGCTTTGTACCCAATTGCCTCGGCTTTTTCACGCGAATTCCAGCGCGACGTCGTCGACGTATTCCCGCCCATGTCGACGTTGCACGCCCATTGGCCTTGCATGCCGCACTGGATACCTGCGATCGTCGCCGAGTCAATGCGAATGCCATTCACTTTCTGACGCTTGGTCGACAGTGGTTTGGCGGTCGCTTGGAGCGCGTATTGTTGGTCGACAAGCTGCCGCAGCAGTAGCTTTTGGTCGTTTGCATCGGTGAGCAAGAGCAACTCGGCAATGTCATGGCCAAACTGCTCGCGCGACGTGTACTGATACGTATTGACTTTGCGCAAGATCGTCTTGGCCAGCGTTGCGTACTGCCGCGTCCGCTCGGGTAGTAGGGCCCCAGGCAATGGCAACGGTGCTGCAGGTGATAGAGCAGCAGCACTTGTTGTTGTTTCGCTCGATGGTTCTGGCTGCGGTTCGTGGTCGGCGGATCTTTTCGATGTGGTGAAAAGATCCGCGGCAACGTCTGTTTGTGAGGCTGACACGACGGCCACCGCTGCGACCCGCGCAATTTCGTCGCGGCGGATCGTTAGGAAATGCTTCACGACGCCCGCAAACTCCTCGCGGAGCTGCTCGTTCAGCGCGACAACTTCCATGTTTCCTGCTCGTGGTGAATGAGACTTTCAACGGAGATACTGGAATTTGATAGAATCAATTTAGACAAAATGAGATGCCGGAACTTGATAAAATCAATTTTGACGAAATAGTACTGACATCTCTGTTGTAGTGACACTACTGAAATGAGATCGATTCCCAGAATGACGATCTTTCCGCATGTCGCGAGTACAGCCAAGATGGCAAGTCGAACAGTGTTCTCCGAACACTGCGGAAAACGACGATGTTATCTATACGTGAGTATATGCGTGTGATCGTGGAGTTCAACTTGCCCAAGTTCCAAGAACAGTGCAGGTATATATTGTGGAGAGGGATCTTCTCAAGTCTCAGTGGCTGCAATCTGTGTGCCTCATGAAGATCCCCCTTCATCAAGAGTGATGTTTATGACCTCAGGAGGTGTCCAACGGTGCCTCTCGACTGTGTTAAAATTGAGTCCTTGAATGTGTAGAGGTGGATTCAGTCCAGTGTATCATCAACACTGGCCATGGCTGTCCAAAACGGTACCGGTTTTTGGCGAGCGTGTCGCATCGCAACCCTTGGCATCGATTGTTCACGCTTGCAGTACTGTAGGAAACACCCACAATCCACATGGTCACACACGGCAAACACAACCAGCATAATCCACCACCTAATTTCCGCGGCCATTTCCAAACTCCCCCACGCGCCTCCCACTGCGGCATCGGTGTGACCTGTCCCAAGCGTAATCGACAACGCCCCTAAGATCAGCGGCGTCTCCTCTAGACAACGCCGCGCGTTGAGTCTCCTTCACAATTCGACCATCGCTGCCTACCGTACGTCACCGTAGTTCTCGCTCCTCTCCACTTGCACCATGGACGCGGCCACAGCCGAGCGCGGGAACAAGAACCAGACCAACGCTACGACCACCATCGACACGGCCGGGTCCACCACATCGTTTGCGGCCGGCGAGACCTGTACGTACCTCAGTCCGAGCCGCAGCAGCGGCTGCCGCATGCCGCGGTCGTGCCAGAGCTGCCTCGCCACGTCCGGCTGTTATATTGACGCTGGCGGCAGCTGTGCGAGTCCACAAGACGAGGCGCTGCAACCCACCTTGGATTTTCGCATTGCCCAGACCAACGGGCTGGTGCTGCCCGATGCCACGGCCAGCAATGCCGCCAAGAGCGCCACGCAAATGTGGCAATTCCCGGCCGGGCAAGTCGCGTACTGCAGTCTTAGTGATGCGGTCTGCAGCGCATGCCGGACCGCCAACTTTTGGCGGTCGCGG
The DNA here is from genome assembly GCA_023334535.1 of Pythium vanterpoolii. Classification (NCBI taxonomy): domain Eukaryota; phylum Oomycota; class Peronosporomycetes; order Pythiales; family Pythiaceae; genus Pythium; species Pythium vanterpoolii. The sequence goes on from JAADVD010000041.1 coordinate 52,894, forward strand.
AATGCGTACCCCGACAGTCGGTATTGTGTCGGTGACGGAGGCTGTGTGTGCATTGACGTATGCGAGCGCCGGTGGTACGTGCAGCCCGACTGCTCCTTGGGCAATGGTGGCGTGGCGCCATCGCCAAAGACGACGATGCCCACCCTCATGATGGGCAGCCCCGACATTGTGAACCGCGTATGGCAAGCCATGGTTGGGGCGGTCGTGTTTGTCGTGGTCATTGTCGCGGCCATGCTGCGGTCCAAGCGACGGTCCGAAGCAGCGACCCGCCGGTGGGCAGACGAGCGTCAACAGCAGGCGGGCGCACACCATGATCGACGCCACGCACGGGCCGCCGAGCTCGGTGTGAACCCATTGACTTTGACCGGCTGGGAGACGTACCGTCGCGACCTCATCGAGAAAGAGACCGCCCAGCTCTCTGGCGCCCACGACACCAAGACGACTGAGGGTGAGGCTGACACCGTTGGTCATGGCGAGACCCCCGTTGGTGCTATTTCCGAAGAACATGAAGTCGCCTACGTACGGATGGCAGAGGCAGACGGGGACGAGGAAGCGAGAGCGTCGAGGACGGAAACGTCAGCTGCTGCTTCTGGTGATGATGCTGACGATGCAGCTCCAGCCGCAGGCCACAGTGGTCCGACGGAACACCCTGCGTCAGCGCTGGCGCCACTGTCCACAACGCGAAGTTTACTGCCAGAGCGAGTACAGCGGGGCCGAGCGCGACGTGGATACTAATTGTACAATACGTTTAGTAGAGTATTGGAAGCCATGTGGGTGTAGGATGCTTGGACACCTCGGTCACGGATACAAAGTCAAAGTCCACTTCACACGTGTTCACTCGGTCTGTTCTGAAATGTGATTGAAGGCCTGATAAGTGAAACGTCCAGTTGCAGTCCAGTGAAATGCTACGGATGCGTGAAGACCTCATGCGAGGAGACCCCGACGCCCATCATCTTGTTGAACAGGAGGCCAGTCGTAAACGACTGGTTGTCTCCTCCCCAGCAAGCAGCTGCGGAAGATCCCATTGCTAGCCAGCATGTCGCAGCTACTTTATGTACAATACAGGTCACTCAACATCGTCCAACACGTGCGCCAACAACTGCCTCATACTAACGTTTCTCCTGTCTTCTGCAGCACAGGCTGCTACGCGCCATCTCTTCGGACTTCGAGTCGGACTTCGATTAGCAGCAGACAATAGTGAGGTATGTACGCAGTAATGTACGGTCCAGTCCACGGCCAGCAATTGCCGTCTGCACGTGTCGCAGTATCGTCTGAAGCGTCACTTCCATTTGTCGGACGAGTCGTCCGATTCTCGGTTTCAGGATTCTGATAAGCATACAACTTAGAGACACCCATCGCGGTTTTCTGCGTGTTCAGCCCATCATATTACCTTTATTAATGAATACCTTCTTATATAGATAATTTTAATCGTAATTATATATGGTTAAATAGGTCAAATTGGAACCTGTTCAAATAAATGTTTTAATCACCAAGAATCGAACTTCAACGACTGCTGTGGAAAAAAAGCGCCTCGGACAGCACCCACAGCACGGCATTCTCAAAGTTGCCTCCACACGCACACACACAGTATCCCATTCCATTCCTCATGGCCGACCTGAAGGCTACAATGGCGCTGCTAGAACGAGGTGAGACCTGTGCATATCTCAAGGCCGACAAATTGATGGGCTGCCGCGCGCCACGGTCTTGTCGAAGCTGCCTCGAAATCTCAGGTTGTATGATCGGCCCAAGCGGCACATGCATGAGCCAACTGGAGCAAGCGTTGGATCCAAACATCAGCTTTGACCGCGCGATCGACCAAGGCTTGGTACTGCCGATGGCGAGTGCCGACGACGCGCGGACCCGCACAACGCAAGTGTGGCAGTTCCCAGCTGGCAGCGTCCAATACTGCACCAGGACCGACACGGTGTGCAGCGCTTGCCGCAGTGCCGCCTTTTGGCGCCCCAGTTATTCGAATCCGGATAGTCGCTTCTGCCTAGGGGAGGATGGCGCGTGTGTATGCATCGACATCTGTGAGCAACAGCAGACCCGACAAGCCGACTGTTCGGCGCTGGGGATCGCGCCAGCGCCCGCGCCGTCGCGTGCGATCATGATGAGCGACCGCTCTACGGCGCAGAGCGTGTGGCATGCCGTAATCGGCGCGCTCATCTTTGCACTAGTCGCGCTCGGGCTCTTGCTTCACGTGCGACGCACGGCCGAGTCGAACTTCGACGGACGGCGCGAAGCTCAGCGCCGGCGCCAAGAAGCGCAACGCGAACGCCGGCATGCACGCGCCCTTGCGCTTGGTGTGAATCCGCTTAGCCTGACAGGCTGGGAGACCTACCGCCGTGACCTCATCGACAAGGAAGCGGCGCAGCTCGCCGGTACCGGCGTCGGCAAGACGACAGTCGACGACGATGCCAGCATCAATAACGAATCAACGACTGTCTCGGGTGCGACCAGTCTGCAGGACAGTGACAGTGACCAACAGCGCGACATCTGCGCGACTTATATCCAGGTAGAAGACGACGACCGTGAGACTGTGTCACCCGCTTCAAGCAGCGCGACCACGACCTCCTCGACTGGCACCGCGTCGGTGCCAGCGCAGCCATTGCTGGCACCGCTGTCGATGGTGTCACAGCGTCCGGTTCCGTAATACTGAAAGATATATAAAGAGAATCCATTTTGTCAGAAAGGCGTTACATAGCAAGCTGCGAAATTGGCGTGGGACAGTGATGACAGGAAGACTTCTAGCTGCCATTGCTCGACGTCCATTAGTGTTTAGTCGGTGGGTTCCTCATGCAGTGTCCAATCCGCAAGATTCGTATATGCTGATGAATACTAAACCGGTTAACTCGCTGTTGACTCTCTTATGGTCAGGGTTTGTGCCTGTCACAACGTATATTTGATCGTTGAAGGAACCTATGGTATCCCATCTCCATTTCTTTTTTACAAGGAGCTCCCCACAACCATCGCCTCCATAAGATGCCCTCAGAACAACACTCAATGGGTGTGCGGTACAGCCTGTACCGCAGACCAATTAATTAACGCCAACCCACGACGTCCATTTCTGCTTTCGCCTTAATTCGCTCACAGAGGAAGACGTCGTTTGGGAATCTTTAACGCCAACGATGCAAGCGTCAGGGTCCTCCTCTAATGCGACCAACACCAACACCAGCAACACCATAAGCGTCGGCGTCTCCACGCCATCACCGTCACCAGCTCGGTCGCAAATGGTGATGCTTGGCGTCGGGGAAACCTGTGCGTTCTTACCGCTCGACGCGCGTGGCTGTCGTGTGCGGCGATCGTGCACAAGTTGTCTCGAGATTTCAGGGTGCATGATCAACGCTGGTGGTAAGTGCGTTAGTCTGCTTGATGAACCGTACGAACCGAGTATGCAATACCTGCACGCCATCGACGACAAGCTGGTGGTCACCGACGCCGCGATGGCGCAGCGGCCCCGTATGCGCGCGTCGCAGATGTGGCAATTCCCCGCCGGCACCGTGAAGTACTGCAGCGCAGACGATGCCGCGTGCCGTGTCTGTACACGCGCCAACTTTTGGCGGTCGAATTCGTCGTACCCCGACAGTCGTTTCTGCGTGGGCGACGATGGTGCCTGTGTATGTGTCGACACCTGCGAGCGCCGGTGGTTCGTCCAGCGAGACTGCAGCGGCGACACAGCGCCGATCACATCGGCATTCGACTATACCCATCCGTCCGACAACATTGGCGAGAATTTATGGCGTGGTCTCGTGTGCATGGTAGCCATTTCCATCATCGTGCTCGTTCTCTTGGTGCGCCGACGGTGTGCGGCTGAACGGCACTTCCTCGGGCGACAGGCCGAGGCCAGACACGCTCGGCTCCATGCGCGCTCCCGCGAGCTCGGGGTGAATCCGCTGTCGCTCACCGGGTGGGAGACCCATCGTCGTGATTTGATTGAGAAAGAGAATGCTCGTTTCGCCTCGGTCTCTGCGGAAGAGGAGAGAAAGCAAAGTGCGCTAGAGAGCGCCGAACCGGACGGTTGGATTCAATCTCCGCGTGCGATGGAGGACACATCCGCGCCGTATATGAGATTAGAAGAGGGTACGCCAACCGATCGCAGCGAGCGGGTGACGCCGGTTCCTACAGCGACCGCAGAAATGACTCTGGTTAGCTACAACCAAGCCACACCCACGCGACAAGTGTTGGCCCCATTGACCATTGGGCGTCCGTAGAGATGGACAAATAACAACTGCAAATCGTCCATAGGAGTGTACGTTTCGGTCGTCAGATACCAACAATGCAGTACCTGTGTTCATACCGGAAGAGCATTTAGACAAATGGGATTTGCTATGTGCGAATCCCTGAAGGGGTTTATCCTATAGGTCGCTAACAAAGTTCAGTGGGCGGACTGCAGCGGGACCAACCCATAAAAACGTCGATGCGGACAAATCCGTTGTCTATGTCGATTGCATTCAGCGTGGGGTGGTTACTGCATTTTCATTAACTCGAGATCATGTTCAGTTTCCATTGCTGATGGAAACACGCGAATTACCCCCTTAATATGAAACCCTTCTTACGACGATACTCATGGCATCGAATTCGAATGCTTTCAGCTGTCTCGAAACCTCTCATATCGGATATTGGATAGTGATGGAATCCAGTCTGTATGAATAGAGTACGCCGGCCCATCTCTTTCCTCCGTGCGGAAGAAAGACCAGAAAGCCTCTGTAACAGACAGAGTTTGTTCACCACGTGGTGACTCAATGTGTTGAGATTGGTGAACCCAGCGCTACGACCGTCTTTCTTCCTTCTCTCACACCACCCCAGCGCTTTCGCCAGCGACGGATCTCCTGACCAGTATGGAGTCGTCGTCGTCGGCTTCGTCGTCATTCAACGCGACCACCAATGGTAGCGGCAGCAGTGGCAGCAGTGACGCTAGCGCTAGCGTCCGCGTCATCTCGCGGCCACCTACGCCGCGCATGAAGACGCTGGACATGGGCGAGACCTGTTCGTTTCTATCCGTCGACTCCAACGGCTGCCGTGCGCCGCGGTCGTGCGCCAGTTGCCTCGCGATCACGGGCTGCATGGTCAGCACCATTGGCCAGTGCGTGAGTCCGCGCGACGTGCCGTATGACCCCAGCATCGAATTCCGCCGTGCGATCTCTGAAAACCTCGTCGTCTCGGACGCCGCGCAAGCCCAAAGCCTGCGCGCGTCACAGATGTGGCAGTTTCCGGCGGGCACCGTGCGGTACTGTCCAGCCAGCGATACCAAGTGCAGTGAGTGCACGCGCCAGAATTTCTGGCGCGCAAACACGTCGTTTCCTGATAGTCGATTTTGTGTGGGCGAAAATGGCGCCTGTGTGTGTGTCGATGTCTGCGAACGGCGGTGGTACGTCCAAGACGACTGTAGCGGCTTTTCTTCTGTAACGCAGATGCCGTCGTACTACCTCACGTCCGACAACCTCTTTGATCGGCTCTGGCGGGGTCTACTGAGTGCAGGGGTCTTTGTGGCGATCGTATTGCTGATCATGCTGCGCAAGAAACGCGTTGCCGATCGCATCGCCCAAACGCAACGTGAAGCGCACGAACGACGAGAAGCAGCGAGACACGCACGGGTTCACGCGCGATCCCGTGCGCTTGGGGTGAATGCAATGACGCTCTCCGGGTGGGAGTCCCACCGTCGTGGTCTGATCGACAAGGAGACAGCGCGTCTTGCCGGGGAGAGTGATGAGAGCAAGACGGGCGATCTACATGACGATATGTCGAATGATGGAGATGACCGGGAGATCCATTCACCACGTGCTGGTGACGAGGCAGTGGCAGCCTACGTGAGTCTGGAAGAGAGCGGACCAGGCAACACAAGCACTCGGTCAACTCCGACGATCACAAGCACCACTAGCGCAAGCGATGCTCGACTCTCGGGCTATAATGAATCGACCCCGAGTCGCCAGTTGCTGGCCCCGCTGTCTACTCGAGATTTATAGGCTACTGGCTAGTTTTTCACTGTTATTCTCTGGGTAACGAGACATCAGCAAAACTACTGAGTATGGATGTCAGTTGTAAGAAGATGTAATGTTGAGATTGTTGCTTGTTTATACAGCGTGCCTTTTGAGCTGTAGAAATGACCGTAAGTCAGTCTCGTTTTATGCGCAAGTAGACGACGCCGAGAGAGATCGGGCTCGCCCCAAAATGGACATCTTACACCCACGGCTTGGGGCACGCACAGTCCGACCATTGTGATATCTTTTGACAACGTACGGACGGTAGACTTGCACTTGGACGACATGCCGAATTATGCCGTGCAGTTCTTGATAATTGCTCGCATGGTCGTGGCATTCATGGGTAGTAATATCGCCACCCCATTAGGCATTTGGGGTCATTGTCGTCAGTGTGTCTCCAGTGGACATCCTACACGCCGACGTAGCGATATGCACTGAGTATGGGTTATGGTCACGTCGTCTTTGTGCACTGATGTAGCCCATCGACTTTGGCGTTGCAATCCATTCACGTAAGCTGTTGGAGCGCTGAAGACACACGCGTGATGCTTGCACAGGGTTTTTCAGTTGTTGCTCGAGTCTCAGTCGTCAAGGCTGTGGCCGAGACGCTAGCGCATACGATGAGGAGGAGGATTACGTTTTATTTGAATCGGCTATCCGCAAGCATTCTCTTCGCACCACGATAAAGTCCATTCAGTTAGTGAGAAACGCATCTCTTGGAGATGGTGAGATTATTAACTTACGAGTGGCCTACTGCTGCGGACCTTGCACCGCGGGTACAGTTTCACTAGGCCGTGGGGCGGGCATAGTTAATTATACCGTTGTACACGTATGACAGGCAGAGCCAGCTCAATGAGCAACCAGTGGTCACGAGTTCCTTGCCGGTCGCCACGTAACCGTGCTGTGTCGCATGGTCATGCCACGAGACGAGACACTGCTTGGCCACCGACAGCAGCTGACGCGCAGTAATCTTGACCAGGAGCACCCACAGTTTGGCCATCTACATAAATCCAACAGTGAGTGAGCGTTCGAGTCGTAAGAAGACCGCCCAGAGTAGACATATAGGGAGGGTCTATACCTGCACAAAGTTGCCAAACATCTCGAGTGTGAGCGCGGTGTGTTCTGGGTAGTACTTCTCCAGCACAAGCGCGAGGCCGACCATGCTGGCAAGTGGGATCTGCAGTAGTATATCGACCACACCGTTAGAACGAATATCACATTAATTGTGTAGAAAGACGTACCGCAAGGCCAATGAACGGCAAGGTAAACATGCCAATGGCCGCGGCCGCCACTGGGTTCTCGGACGCGTTTTGCTGCGCCTTGTCGGCGAGTCCCAGCACATAGGTCCGCACGGCAGTTGCCTGCTTGCGCTGGGCACGCTTGAGGCGTAGGCGCTTGGTAGCAATGGATTCGCGCTTCTCTTGCTTCGGCGCAGGTTCAGTCTCCGTGGCGACTTCATCCGGCAATTCTTCAATAGTAATACGGTCCGACCGATCGCCTTTCTCGGCAATATCGTCGCCAATCGACATGAACAGCGACTGACCCGCCTAGATACGCCATACGGTTGAGTGAATCTACCAATCGTTTGAACCCCAAGCAACAATCCTGTGTAAAAGTTACATACCTCAAGCATCTTCTGTGCAATGCCCAGCGACAGCTGTGCCGCAAGTTCGTATTCGTCCTTGGAAATCGTGCCCAATGCATTGTCCAATACACCGCACATGTTGTCGGCAAACGTCATCATACTGCGCAGCGACTCTTCGTTGGAGGCAATGGCGAGCTGCTGTTGGTCTTTGGGGACAACCGCCACCACTTGCTGCTGCGGCGGGGCATCACCCTTCAACAACGCTTGTTCAGTCGCGTGCGCGAGCTTAAACTGCTTGATCTGCTCATCGGCTTCGTCGAATTGCTGGCACAGCGTCTGCATTTTGTTGGGGTCTTCCAAGAGCCCGGTCACGCTGCTTTGGACATCGCGCAGACTCTGTTGCGTAGCCGCGACAACTTCGGCCAGCTTCTTTGCAATATCGTCGGGCGAGATCTCCTGCAGCATATCGTTGGCTTCTTCACACGCCTGTGCGAGAAAATCCATAAACGACGCCGCCTCGTGATTGGTCACGATGAGCCCAGCGTCGCCATTGGCAGTCGGCGACGCGGCAAGCGTCGTGCCCTCGCCAGCGTAGATCTCGTCGACGCACTGGTGGAATAGCATCTCAAGCGCCTGCTGCTGCGCACGCTCAAAGCGATCGGCGTCATCGGCAGTCGCGTCGTCCAGCAACTCGAGCTCATGCGGCATCGCCATCATTGTCTTGTCTCGAAGTGTCGGTCGTGGTCACTTTGGGCTGTAGCAACTGAATGCATCAACATTCTGGGAAAGAACCAATCTATTTTAACCAATCGTAGGAGAGTGAAGCTCCAAATTTGACATTTGATTGGCTGAAAATAGAACATTGAGGGCGTGACAAATGTCGGCATCGACTCACGGTTTGTCACGATAGCTGTCCAGAAATGTGCGACATGTGCAAACAGTAGATTTGTATCTGTGGAAGGAGCTGTCCAGCTCATTCGAGCAGCTCTTTTCGTGGGCCAACGTAAGATCTATGGGAGATCCAGGGTGGTCACGCTGGCTACACGACGTTGGTACAGGGGTTCAGAGTTTATTACGTGACAGCCCCCCTCAGACAACGTGTGACAGCGTCAATCAAGAGGCAGCGCAAAATGGAGAATCTGCGACGTGTGATATTGCTCTCTGTGCTGGCGTCCGATCCTAGAAGCCCTCGCCTTTTTAGCCAATCCAACCTCACCAGATGAATCTGAATGGCCCTCCTTCTCCCGATTCTCTATTTTCCAGCTTGAAACTCAGGACGCGACCACCATGGCCGAAGCTTCCTTACCCGACGTGGCGACGGCCAAGGCTGCGCGCCAAGCACGGAGCCGCAAGCAACGTATTCTCTGGGACAGCGACAACGCAACGCTCGACGGCAAAACATCTATTGGCATTTTATTGGAATGGCTCACGGCGCCCGGCAACTACGAGCGCTGGCGCGACGGCAAGGCCCAATTCGGCGAAACCCGCGAAAAGCTGTGCACCGAAATCAACAACCTTATGAAAAAGCACGGCATTCTGCACCGCGAGAATGCCAACATTCGCACGCAAATCAGCGAGCTTGAGCGGTCCTACGACGTCGCAGTTGCGTGGCTCGTGCAGAACGGCTTTGAGGACGGGCAGCTCCCGGAGCTGCCGCCAGCACCAGCACCAACGCCAACACCTGAGCCAGGAAATGACGGCCCTTCGCTCGACGGTGTCACGACTTCGAGCGCCCACCCGGCGCACCACGCCGAAGTGCAAGTCTTGCGTCTCTGCCGGTACTTTCACGTGCTCTCTGTAATCATGCGGCAGCCGACCAACCAGCCGCGCGCACGGCGGCCGTACAATAGGTCGTTATCGGGATCGTCGACCACGTCGTTGACGCGCCGTGCGAGTCTCAATCCGAGCCAACTCCAAGGCGATAGTATTAGTAGTTTACGCGATGGCGACTCGCTCGGTGACGACGACTCGGCGTTGGATACGGCCAGCGACAACGGGCATGACGGCACCAACACCAACGGCGCATCGATGGGATCGCGGAAACGTAAAATGGCAGCTACCCAGCCGCCGCCGATGCTCGCGGCCGCTGGTGGCGGTGCGTCGGCGGTGGGGAGAGTCTGTAGCGTCTCGGTGCCAACGGCCTGCTCGGCAGCAGCGTCGTCGTCGGTGTTAATGAACGCGAACCAATTTGCCAACTTTGAAAATACGCAGCGCATGCTGCTGGACGCGGCGCGCGAAGACCGCGAGCGCAAGCGGTTTCAGTTGGACGAAGCACGCAACAAGCTCGAGTGCGAAAAGCTCCGGTACGAGATCGAGGCCGCCAAACTCGAGCTCACGGTGCAACGCGTGCTGGCGCGTCAAAAGCTGCTGGCGGCGGGCGTTGAGGCGGTCGAAGTGGACGACCTGCTTGCACAGACCCTGCCTGCGTGATTGGATCACAGAGACCTGTCTATCGTAGGAAGCCGTACTATGCACGAATGAAACATGTCAACTGCGGTGGTCAGTGAGAAGGTTCAGACTTGTGTTTTTTGTGGAGAGAGAGAAAGAGAGAGGAAGAAATGCAAGCAATTAAACGCCACGGTCTCGCGCCACGTAGACCCGCTCTGCTGTTTACACGAGCTGCGCGGGCGTTCTCAGCGCGGCGTTCGTGACCGACGTCATTTGCTTGGGTAAGGTCGCGGTCGTGGCCGACATGGCTTCGGTCGCATCAATGGACTCGGTATGCGACGCATTCGACACGATCACAAGCAGGGTGCCGAGCGTAATGAGTGCGGCGCCGCCAAACGTATACCACCCTGGGACGAGGTCCACGCCAACAGCAATGCCCATGGCATTTGCAAGCACCGGCTCGAGCAACATCACGACCGAGATCACGATCGGGTCGAAATATTTCATCACGGCGACATACCCGAGCGTGCCGATGAGCGTGCAGATCACGACAATATAGAGCTCCGTGAGGACGTGCGTGGACTGGACCCAGCCAAAGAGGCCGATCGTAGGGTCAGTTGAAAACTCGAACGGAATCTCGAGGATCGAAAAGATTGGGAAGTGCAGCAGCGTCGTGATGATAAACACACCACTGAGGAGCACCACGACATCGACTTGCTCGCGAAGACGCTTGGCCGTGAGCAAGTACACAACGCCACCGACCGCCCCGATCAAGGCAACAAGATCCCCTGCAAGTGTGACACCCTGGGCCGCCGACGCATGGCTCGTGTGCGGTGCGTGGTCGAGCGTTGTCAGGATGCCACCAATGATCCCGACGCCGGTACCGATCCCTTCGTATTGGGACACAAACTGCCCCACGAGCAATCGCCCGACGACCATGATCAGCGAGTGACAATTGTTGAAAATGTACGCGTGGCCAATCGACGTGTGGCTGAGTGACCAGAGAAACGTCATCAAAAAGACCGCGTACCCCAGACAGCACGCCACAAAATGGAACATCATGTCGGTCGTGAGTTTGGGTAGCCCTTGGTCTACGATCGCCACGGTCGCGAGCGGTACAAACACCAAGAGCGACGCAGTCGAGCGCCAAAAGAGCTTGAGGAACGGGTCTACGCCTTGCTGCATGTCCAGTGCCGCGCCCATGGACGAGATCGTCACGAGCGATGTGAGCAAGAGAACGTAGCCAATCACGGGCACTTGGTGCTTGACCAATAGCTGCAACGCCAGCGACCCGTTCTTGAGCTCGAGGGCTTCGACCGCAACATCTTTGACGTCCGATGGGAGGTGCGAGAGCTGGCGCATGAGACTCGGTTTCTTGTAGACCTTTTCGCTGCCTGGTACGGCCAACACAAACTGCTGCGGTACGTCGCCCATGCGGCGCATCGACGACTTGGGCAGTTCAATTAAGTACGCATTGCGATCCGACGAGATCGAGAGCGGCGCGACCGCCGGTGTGGTCGTGGAGGCACTGGAGCCGTTCGGGTCCGTACTACTGCTCGTCGTAGGGGTCTCGAACGGAATCGAGAGCACAAACGATTCTTCGGCCGTCTCCAAGAACGAGCTCTTTCTCCGCGTGAGCGTTCGCCGCGGACTCATGGCCACCATCGCCCGTGGCGATGCCGACACGGGCAAGAGCGGCGTGTTCTCGTCCATACGTGCTTCGATCTGTGGAACTTCTTGGAGCTGGTTCACGCCCACAACGTACCCTTCAAACACGTGGCCGTCGCGGTCGTGCGTATCCAATGCACGCAACATCGAGTCGTCATCGGCGGCTGAGACCGCGAGAAACACGTTTTTGCTGCTGTGATTCAGGGGACCAGTGAGGTTCCCCGCACTCACGTCCTTGGCAATAAACACGGGCCACGGCGAGAGCGCGAGCATGCTGTCGTTCGCAAGGATCGCATCGTACTGCGACTGGGTCTCGAGACTGAGCCACACGTCACCAGCGGCGTCGGCGAATTTTAAACCGTACGACGGACGTAGGACATTTAATGCTTCGGCCAACGAGAACTTGGGTTTCTCGTACGCTAGCATCTCGAGCGCCGCAAAGATCCGTCCAGTCGTGAGAAATAAACCGGCGTCGATCGCATCAAAGGTCTTGAGGTTCCGCCCAATACGCTGGATGACATTGCCTTTGCTAAGCTGCACGCGGCCGGCCGTAGGCGGTAAGCCACTGAGCTTCTGCTTGTCCGTGTCCACGAGTACACAGGCCACACAGTCCTCCAGATCGAATGACGCCATGCGCGCGATAATGGCCTTGTCGAATATGTGGTCGGCCGTGTGGATCAAGAATGGCTTCGTAAACATCTCGCGCGCCGACAGCAGCGTGCGCGCGTGGCCGTACGGCGTCTCTTCGCCCAGATTCAAAAACTCGATCTTGAGTTTGTGGTACAAGATCGAATCTTTCACATGGTCCATGATTTCGTGGCCAAAGTGCGAAATGATAATCACGACCCGTTCCATGCCAGCGACAAAGAGCTGCGCCAGAATGTGCTCCAAGACTGTATACTCGCCGAGCTGAATGAGACACTTGGGTGTGTCCGAGCCTTCGAGGCACATGGTGCTGGACGCAGCTGTGATCAGCACTTCTTTGACGTACGGACCGGCGTCGGGGTCGGTCGGCGATTTGCCAACGGCTTCAAATGGGACGTCCTGGCCGCGGTTCACGATCACGCCCTGCATCTCAACAGCGTCCTCGGACTGCATGCGGCGCACGAGCTCGCACTCGGGGATGCCTGCAATGGCGCTAAGCTTTTTGAGGTCGAGTGCATAGACGCTCGATGGCACCTCGGTGTCGAGCTGGAGCCGCTCGCGACTGGACATGGTCGTGGTGGGTGCTTGGGGGAAAGCTGACGGCGGAGAGGAGGTGTCGGAGAAGGAGGAGCGAAGCGAAGAGAGGAGAGAGGAGAGGAGGACAATGGCGGTGGCACGCGGGCGTGGCGTGCGTCGATCTCTGCGCCAGTGCAACCGTCCCCAACAGACGTGGAGCTTTTGGTCGTGCGACTGGGAATGTTTGAGTCGGTGGCTCCGCCGGCGAAGTAATTTATCGCTGAAAACGATCTTCTCGGTTTGGTCCGATGAACAGTTAGGAACCAAATTCATATCGGTTCTTAACCAACGAACTTCAACAAACCGGGCACCTACCGGTATATTACCTCGAAATAGTGACATGCAAGCTTCAACAGCTTCAACTAACTGGCTGAGATGGGGCGGAGCTACCTCAAGCGTTTATCGCTTCCATCCCGATCGTAACTCCACACCGGACATTGGAGCATGCGGATATTGGGCACATAAGTCGGTTTGGTGTTCAAAGTCGAGGTGACTGACGGCAGCGACGACTCAACGCACCAAAGCAGCGCCTTCTTGTGACTGAAGACTTCAAGGTCGCGTGGCGACCGCCACATCGTAGGAAGGTGTCCAGTGCATTTTTCGCGGATGCCTTCAGATCGCCTGCGGTGTGTAATCGATTGCCCAACGTTCCGTGTTTTAATAATTATGATACGATCGCCGGAACAAGCGATCGATAGTCTCCCATTGTTCGTGTGTCTCCGTGCCTATACAGTGTGTTGTTTGGTCACCTCGCGATCTGGTCGTTTGCGTTTGTCAATGCTCGTAGTGATCTAAGGAAGACATGGCTTCACTGAAAATGAAACGGCTGCTGGTCGGACTCGACCCCGAATGCAAACTGCCCCGACTGCATATCAAACGTTGGCTCGACACTAAACTCGTCTTCTTCGTCTTCGCCACCAAAGTACTCGCGCACGATCCGCAGCGCCTTGTCGTAGATTTCTACAAGACATCATTGCACACATCAGTATCACTGTCTATCTAAATACTTCTTCCCATCGTACCTTCGCTGGCATGGTATTGCAGTTCTTGAATCTTTTCGACACCGCCAGCTTCTTCAATGTACAAAGCCATTTTGTTGTCGTCATGGATGCCAGCATCGGCATCGCCCGTGTGGAGAATTGTAACGAGTGCATCCAAGCTCAAGTTGATCACCGCTGCGTCGGGGCACCCAAGGAGATTCACGAGTGGAGGGATGCAGCCTTGCTGGACAATGTACTTAATTTGATCAATCGTGCCACCCGACATGGCGTTCGAGATGGCCCACGCGGCTTCCTTTTGAACGTCAAACTCACTCGTGACCAATTGATGGACCAGCGGGGGAATGACGTTGGCATCGATCACGTCCTGGATCTGAGACTGCGTACCGGCCATAATATTCGACAGTGTCCAGCACGTCTCTTTGCGAATGAGCTTTTTCTGGTGCTTGAGGAGCGGCAGTAGACGCGGCAGTGCGCCGGAATCCAAGGCCATTTGGGTTTGCAGTTCGTTGCCCGTGACAATATTGCCAATGGTGCGAAGCACCGGCGTCTGGATCGACACCAGCGAGTGGCCCAACAAATTGACGAGCTGGATGACAACGCCGGCTTCGATCACACCTTGGATCTTCTCGTTCGAGCCGTCCGACAAATATGACAGCGCCCAACATGCATCGGTCACGACTTCTTCATCCGGTGACAAGATAAGGTATTGTAGCAGCTCGAGCGCTGGACTCACGAGACTAAACTCGGGCTGGGGCTTGCCACGGCAGAGATTCGACAGCGTCCATGTGGCGTTGCGCTGGACGCTGATCTTACCGACACTGCGGCGCAACACGGCAAGCAACGGGATCATCGCACCCGAGTTCAACACAAAGTCGCGACAGAACGGCGAGTCGCCCGAGATATTGCCCAGAGCCCACACGGCCTGCTCGCACACGTCATCATTGGTCGAAAACAACAACTCGCAAAACACCGGCACGGCCCCCGAATTGATCACGACTTCGGTATGCCGCGTCGTGCCGGACGCAATGTTGGTAAGGGCCCATGCGGCTTCAAACTGGATCTCGGGCTTGTCGTGGCGCCGCAGAAAGTTCACGAGCAGCGGGACCACGCCGAGGTTCACCACATCCTGGATCGGCGGTTCATGCTCTGCATCCACGTCACAGATCAATCGCGTCAGAAAAGGTTTTACTGTAGGTCATGCCGTCCATTCACATACCGAGTGATAGCAGCCGCCGCAGCGACGATACTGCTACCGTCTGTTCCGTTACATCCATGGACTGGATCATGGCGGCAATCTTGGGCAGGTCTTCCACCTAACCGTTACATCACGCAGAGAGAAATCAGCTCAACAGCTCACTCATACACCAGAATCTCTTGTTCTCGCTATGCATACCGACACACGCGGTACACCGCTGCTACTTCCATCCTGCGCTGTGGCGTACTCGCCGTCCTCGTCAAACGCATCCTCTGCATCATGGGCACCAGGAAGACTGCCACCACCCATACGCCGTCGCTGGTTCAGTCGATCTTCTCGGATGCTCTTGCGGATCTGCGTCGTCGTATCGTCGCGACGGCGACGCGTCACGTCAACATCGATGCCTTTTTTGTAGCTCCGCTGGCGCTCCTGGGTACGCGCCGCCATGGTCGCCGTACTTGTCTGTCCGTCCCTTGCTGGTGTGGTCTGTTCTTTGCAAGCTGAGCTCGTCTCGTTCCGGATGGCTGCGGCCACGGACCTCCATAAATTAATACAAAGCGACAGGGTTATGCGGTGCGATTGCCCCATTCCATTTGGCTGGAAGGGTTACGTATTCGATTTCGAAGGTCACGCGAAGAAGCCAAAAGCGCGCGAAACGAAAATACAAAAACGCCACCAACTATGGAGCTCCTCAGAAAAAACATGGGGCATTTAGGTCGTCCTTGCACGGAGTATACGTGCGTCCGCGAAGCATATCCAACGCGACGGTGTTTTTTTTCCGGGTGCAGGAAACGGCGCGCTTGACCGCGATCAGTGC
The DNA here is from genome assembly GCA_023334535.1 of Pythium vanterpoolii. Taxonomy (NCBI): domain Eukaryota; phylum Oomycota; class Peronosporomycetes; order Pythiales; family Pythiaceae; genus Pythium; species Pythium vanterpoolii. Next base: position 68,744 of record JAADVD010000041.1, read on the forward strand.
GCCACTTCGATCGGACTTGGCCATAATGGCGATAGCGTGGTGTGCTTTAAAGGCGCCACTTGACTTATCGGTCACTCGAGCTTGCTTCGAATACCGTTCGTCACATCTTATGGACTCTGCTGCGGCGCGGTGTTATCGTCGCCGCCAATCCTCCACCGCCATACGATTTGACACTGTCCGCATTAGTGAGGTTACCAGGTTACTTGTAGCTGCTCATGACGTTACGTAACTGCAACTTCCACCTTGAAGCGTCGCCTTAACATTTCGGAACCTTGCCGACACGACACCCACAGGAAAGCGGCAACGCAAACGCTGACTATGGACGAGCCGAGCGCTCGCTGGCTGCGGCGGCTGGTGACGCGTGCGCTGGACATTGACCATGCGGTCTTTGACGAAGTCTTCTCAGCGCCGGCGCCGCGCCGCGCGTCGGACCAAAGCTACGACGGCCAAGCCGAGGTGCGAGCTTCTGTGTGATGTTGAAGAGAAAAATTCTCAACTGACAATGGGTGCTGTGCGGATAGGTGGTGCCGCATGTGGCGCTGCCACCGAGTGAGGTCTTGCGCAAGTTCTTTGCACCAGAGTGCGAAGCCGGTAGTATTTTATTCTTTTGTGTGGGCGAAGAAGAGCGCGAAGTGGAAGAAGACGTCGAAGAAGACGTCGATCAACAAATTGCTGGAGGAAGCGACGAAGTGAATGGTGGCGAAGCGCTTGCTGATTTAGTCGAAGGAGAAGCGGCGCCGTCGCCTGCGCTTGCAGAGCTCCAGCTCACGGACGAGCAGCTCTTTCTCGACGCTCCTGTCGAGACTTCCCCACCACCGCCGAACGGTTTGCACCAAGTGACCAAGATCAAGCAACTGGTCAAGCGTTTCCGTGTCGAGCTACGTCGGCGCTGCCTCGTGTTCCTCAACGCACTGCCCGCAGATTGCATGGACGCCACGACCGTGTTTCTCATCAAAGTCGCCGCTGGACCGATTGTCGTACAAAGCGACGTGACCAGTACCGCCACCGACGGCGGCTCCATGTCGGCGTCGTCAAACCACGAGCGAATCACCCATGGGAACGTCGAGATTGGGTGCTCGACTGGTGACTTGCTCACGAACCTTGAAGGTGTGATCTGTCACGTGTACATGCCCCTGCTGGATCCACAGCTGTCGCTTAGTGGCAGCGGCAGCGGCGCGTCGCTGGATGCAGGCACCCACGTCAACAGCAAAAGCAGACTGCCGGGTGTGAACGGCAACAGCAACGGGAGTGCCGCAGCTGGCGCCCACCAGGCGCTCAAGATTATCGATGCCGTGCGGAACGAGTTCAAGAGCAACCTAGTCAAATTTGCGTCGCAGATTTCGAACGCAATCCAGCAAATCCAAGGCGATATCCACTTGATCATCCCCGACGTCGTGATCACCAAGCCCGAGTCCCATTTGGACGACTACGAACTCATCAACACACTCGAGCAGGCGCTCGAAGAATGGTCCAAAAGCATTGCGAACGTAGTGGACCAAGAGACCCGAAAAGTGCCCAAGCGCAAAGGGCCACTTGCGGAAATTGAGTTTTGGCGCGAACGCAACGCCACGCTCAGTACGATCTTCGAGCAAATCAACATGCCGAACGTCCAGAAAATGATCAAGTTGCTCGAATTGGTCGAGGCGAGTATGCTGTTGACATTCAAGTACCATTTCTCCGAGCTGAGCAAGCTGTACATTGAAGCCAAGGACAATGTCAAGTTCCTCACGACGCTGGAACGTCATTTCAAAAACATTGCCAGCGGCTCGTTCACGACAATCTCTGATACGCTGCCGTCGATGATGAATGCGATCCGCATGGTGTGGATCATTTCGCGCCACTACAACACGGACGAACGTATGGTGCCGCTCATGGAACGCATTGCCTCGGAAATCGCCGACAAAGTAGCGGTGGAAATTAACATCCACACAATTTTGCGCAAGAGCCCGGAACTCGCCCTTCACCAAATTGAGGAAGCACGGATGGTGCTCGAGCTGTGGCATTTGACGTATATGAAAGTCCGCGAGCGCATTGAAGCGAGCGGCACCGACCACCGGTGGGAGTTTGACCGCAAGCGGCTCTTTGAGCAGACGAACTACATGGCCAAGATCTGTGAGAATCTCCAAGAAGTCGCGACGGTCTTGGACCAGTTTCAAAAGTTTTTGGGACCAGAGCTGAAATCCGTCACCGGGGATTCGCAAGGCATTGACGACGTCATGGCCCGCGTTGAGTCGCTCATTGCTCCGTTTGAATCGGTACCGTTCAAGATCTTTGATCGTGGCTACAAGACAAGTTGGGAATCCGTGATGGTCCAATTCCGCGACAAAGTGACGGAGATTGAGAGCATGACCCGCAAGTTTATTGATACGTCGTTCCAGAAGCTCCGATCCGCCGAAGGCGCATTCGATCTGCTCCAGAATTTCCAGAACATCCAGTCACGCGAGTCGATCAACAAGCAAATGATGGAAAAGTACAAAGATATCCTCATGCAGTACACGAAGGAATTGGAGAAGCTCGATGAGCAATTCCAGAAAAACAAGCATCGCCCACCTGTGTTCAAGAACCATCCTCCCGTCGCAGGGTCCATCAGCTGGGCCCGCGGCCTTTATTTACGAGCCAAGAAACCGATCCTGCGTTTCCGTGCCATGCAAGACTTGCTGAAGTCACCACGGGGGGAAGAAGTGAAAGAGAAGTATCTCATATTTGCGCGTGCCGTGGACGCGTACATCAAGCAGTTGCACAAAGAGTGGAAGGATAAAGTGCCTGCGTTGATCAACGAATACCTCAAGCAGTCGATCCTCGGACCGCAGCTGATCGAAGCGGGCAAGAATGACACTGGTGTCATGGTGTACAAGCTTCCGGCCCCGCCGTACTATGCCAACTTTGCACACGAACTTACGATGATTATCGAGGAGTCTAAGTACCTGGATCGGCTCGGTTTTGAGATTCCCGAAGAGGCATTGAACGTGACACTCCAAGAAGACAAGTACCATCAATATGTGCAAGAACTCACGCTCATGCTTCGCCACTACGATACGCTACTAGCCGAGTTGACGCCCGTCGAGACTCATTTGCTGAAAACGCAGCTGAAGGATTTGGAGGAGGTCCTGCGTGTAGGGTTCTCCCCATTGAACTGGAATTCGCAACGGATTCTCAGCTTCATCGAAAACTGCAACAAAGCGCTGAACCAGTTTGCAAACCTTGTGAGCCAGATCCACAAAAGCAGCAAGATGGTGGACGAAATCGTCACGGGCATTGAGAATACGCTGCTGATAAAGATCGACGACTTTGAAGAAGGCGTCGTGACAGAGGTCGGCGAGTTCTACGAGCTGGTCGAGCGCAACCGGATGCAGCGCATTGACGAGCTTGTCCAGAGCTACCGCTCGATTGGACCACTTTTAATCAAAGTCGAAGAGATTGTCGCGGGTGTCAACACCGGCGCGAGTCCGAAGATGGCAACGTACTACATGTACTGGGAGCGGCGTATTTTCAATGCGATCACTAAGATGATCATTGCGTCGATGACCACCTTTCAGGCCTTGCTCAACGTCCATACCAAAGACATTAGCAATGCCGCGGCCGCGTGGGGGAGTGTCCGTTCCGACGAAGGCGGCAAGCTCAAGCGGCCGCCACTGTGCAAAGTGAAAGCGACCATGAACGGCAAAGACATTATCGTGACGCCGTCGCTGTCGGACATGTACAAGTTTTTGAGCAAGTCGGTCAAGCACATTGTCGAGAGTGCCAAGGCATTTATTCGGTGGATGCACGGCACGTGTCGCGAAACTGAGCCGTTGGTCGTGAGCGATGACGAAGAACCTGTCACGTTTACGTTCTACTCGGACATTTCCCAGAACCCGTACGTGATTAAGATGACATTGAGCTTGAACCAAGAGATCCACAAAGTGTTCAACATTGTCAACAAGTACCTCGACAGTTGGCGGCGCTACGATACTGTGTACAACCTCTGGAACTCGAAGCGACGCAGCGCATTGGAAAAACTCGCCGACAAGAAACCGCCGTGTGTCTACTTTGACACACGCATGGCCCAGTATACGCGGCTTGCCGAGTCGGTGCGTAATCAGCCCACGGAAAAGGATACCGACTTTCTTCAGATCAACTGTCTACCTGTCGCCATTGCGATTGCCAAGCAGGCCGAGATGTGGAAAGACGACTATGGCAAGATCCTCTATGACGTTTCTAACAAGAAGCTCTTGGCGACCACTTCGACCATGGATCAGCTCGAGGCCGAGCTCGACGCGTCGCCGCAAGATCTCGACTCGCTTAAGAAAGTGCTGAATACCGTCGCAAGCATCAGTGACATGAGCATGGAAATGGAGCTCGAGTACGTCGACGTGATGGAGCGGTACCGCACGCTCCAAACGTTCAACATTGCGGTCGATACCACCGAAACACAACGCGCGTTCTCGCTCGAGAAGCGATGGCTAGACCTAGTGATTTCGTCCAAGACCAAAGACCTGCGGCTGGTTCGCGTGAAAGACCAATTTCGTGGCGTCACGAAAGATGACGCCGTGGGGTTTGCCGAAAAGTGTCGCGAAATGAGAAAAGAGTTTTACGACAAGGGACCAGGGACGTGTGCATCCGATCTGGATGCTGGCTTGGAGCTCGTGGCCGACTTTAAGAAGCTGCTGGCTGTGTTCAAGACCAAGCGGCAAGAGCTCGCGAACGCAGAAAATCTCTTTGCGCTCCCGATTTCGTCGTACCCCGAACTGCAAGACATTGCAGATGCATTGGAGAAGCAGGACATGATCTTTTCACTGTACACGGAAGAAAAAGAGTTCATCTCGACGCTGGCGAGCATGCTCTGGGCCGAGCTTGACGTGCCGGCCATGAACCGAGGCATCGATGAACTCGAGAAAAAGTGCCGCAAGTTTCCCAAAGACCTCAAGTCAGTGTCGACCTTTCAAGAAGTCGAGAAACAGATTCTGGCGTTCAAAGAGAGTATTCCCTTAATCCAGAGTCTCAAGAACGATGCCATGAAGCCACGCCACTGGGAAGAGCTCATGCACGTCACACAAGTCAAGTTTGAAATGAACCTCAAGACGTTCACCCTCGGCAACTTGTTCGCCATGAAGCTCCATCGCTTTTCCAACGAAATCGGCGAAATCGTGAATGGCGCCATGCAAGAAATGAAGATTGAACAAGAGATCCTGAAGATTGAAGATGCGTGGGCCAAGGCTACGCTTGAAGTGATCAGGTACAAAAAGAATGGTCAAGACCGAGGGTTTGTGTTGCGTGCCGCCGACGAGCTTAAGCTTACGCTTGAAGACCACATGCTCAATCTGCAGACCATGTCGGGCTCGCGCTTTATTGCGAGCTTTGCCGAGCGCGTGCGCAAGTGGGAACGCCGCCTTAGCGTCGTGAACGAGACCTTAGACGTGTGGTTTGTCGTCCAGCGGAAGTGGATGTACCTCGAAAGTATCTTTGTTGGTGCCGAGGACATTCGGCAGCAGCTCCCAGAAGAAGCCAAGAAATTCGATGCCATCGACAAGGCGTGGAAGACAATTATGGCTGCAACGTACAAGAATCCGAACGCGGTCGAAGCCTGCACGGCCGAGAACCGACTGGAGACGCTACAGAATTTGTCCGAGCGGCTGGATAAGTGCCAAAAGTCCTTGAGTGATTACTTGGATACGAAACGAAACTCATTCCCGCGGTTCTTTTTCATCTCGGACGATGAACTGCTTAGTGTGCTGGGGTCGTCGGATCCGACCTCAATTCAAGTGCACATGCTCAAGCTGTTTGACAACGTCAAGCTCCTCACGTTTGTGCGCAACAACAAGAACGTCACGGCCATGGAGAGCTCGGAAGGCGAAGGATTTAGCTTCCGCACGCTCTCGAATGTCGAAGGGCCGGTTGAGAATTGGATGACTGGCGTGGAGGACGAGATGCGCGCGACGCTCCACGCAATTGCAAAAGAAGGCGTCTTCAAATACGCCCGCATGGACCGCACGACTTGGCTTGAAGAGGTCATGGGCATGGTCGGGCTCGTAGGGAGCCAGATTTGGTGGACGTGGGAGGTCGAAGACGTGTTCTATCGCGTGAAGGCCGGCAACAAATATGCCATGAAGGAACTCGAGGGGAAATTGACGACCCAGCTGAACGACCTCGTACGTCGTGTGCGCGAGCCGCTTGACCGACTGACCCGCAAAAAGGTCAACACGCTCTTGATCATTGATGTCCACGCTCGCGACATTGTCGATTCATTTGTACGCGACAGCATTCTCCACGAAAAAGAGTTTGCATGGGAATCGCAATTACGGTTTTACTGGAAAAAAGATGTCGACGACGTTGTGATTAGCCAGTGCACGGGCAATTTCCGCTACGGCTACGAGTACATGGGTCTTAACGGTCGACTCGTTATTACGCCATTGACCGATAGGTGCTACATGACGCTTACGCAGGCACTGACGTTCAAGCTCGGCGGATCGCCAGCGGGACCGGCAGGCACTGGAAAGACCGAGACCGTCAAAGACTTGGCCAAGTCGTTGGCTCTACCGTGCTACGTCATCAACTGTGGCGAAGGCTTGGACTACAAAGCCATGGGCAGCATCTTTTCCGGGCTTGTGCAGGTCGGTGCTTGGGGATGCTTTGACGAGTTTAACCGCATCAATATTGAGGTGTTGTCGGTCGTCTCGGCCCAGCTTCGTGCGATCCAAAACGCGCTCAACTACGACAAACCCACCGTCGATATTGGTTTTGGCACCGAGATTGCGATCCATCGCACGGCCGGTTTTGCGACCTGTGGGTTCTTCATTACCATGAATCCTGGTTACGCCGGTCGCACCGAACTGCCCGATAACCTCAAGGCATTATTCCGGCCCGTGACAATGATCGTTCCCGACTTGCTCCAGATCTGTCAGATCATGTTGTTCTCGGAAGGGTTCGAGATGGCCGTGACGCTCGCTAAGAAAATGACCGTGCTCTACAAACTCTCGCGCGAGCAGCTTTCGAAACAGTACCACTACGACTTTGGGCTGCGGGCGCTCAAGTCGGTGCTTGTCATGGCCGGCTCGCTCAAGCGAGAGTATAGTGATATGAGCGAAGACCTCGTGCTCATGCGTGCGCTTCGCGATAGTAACATGCCCAAGTTTGTGTTTGAAGACGTACCGCTGTTCAAAGGACTGATCAATGATTTGTTCCCGGGTCTTGATTGTCCGCGGGTTGGCTACGCCGGCCTCAAGACGGCCATCGAAGCCGAGCTCGAGCAAGGCGAGTACAAGTGTCAAGACTTGGCGGTCTACAATGAGCAGATTGACAAGGTTATCCAAATGTACGAGACCATGCTCGTCCGGCACACGACCATGATCGTTGGCCCCACCGGCGGTGGCAAAACACTGGTCTTGAACACACTGGCGGCCGCGTCAAAGACCGCACTAGACGAAATCGTCAAGATATTTGTGATCAACCCCAAGAAGCAGCCGATCGCCGAGCTGTACGGCACAATGGATCCTGTGACCCGTGATTGGACCGACGGTGTGTTGTCAAAGCTCTTTCGTGAACTCAACCAGCCGCTCCCTGCCGGCCGAGAAAACGAGAAGCGATGGCTCATTTACGACGGCGACGTCGACGCCGTGTGGGTCGAGAACATGAATTCGGTCATGGACGACAACAAGCTCCTCACGCTCCCGAATGGCGAGCGCATTCGCTTGCAGACGCATTGCAGTATGATCTGCGAGACGTTTGATTTGCAGTACGCATCGCCGGCGACAATCTCGCGATGCGGGATGGTGTGGGTCGATCCGAAGAACGTTGGGTATCGTCCGTACTACGAGCGGTGGCTCAAGAAGAAGTTTCCATTGATGGTCGGGGGGCAGACTGCGACAGCTGGAGGCGTTGCTGCCATCGTTGCGCCACCGATGGAGCGCGTGCTATTGCTCGACTTGTTTGACAAGTACGTCCCCAAGTGTGTGGATTTTATCCTCGAAGGCGTGCTCAGCAAGGACGAGGTCGTTGCCAAGTGCCAGCAAGTCATCCCGATTTCCAATATGGAAATGTGCAAACAGCTCTGCAATTCGCTCGATGCATTTTTGCCCGAGACCATTGATGCCAGTGCCGATCGCAATGATATTGAAGGTTTTTTCGTCTTCTCGATGGTCTGGTCACTCGGTGCTGCGCTGCTGGGGGCCAGTCGTGTCCGCTTCGATGAGTTTGTACGCAAGATCGCCGAGTGTTCGCTCCCGCAAACAAGTCTCTACCAGCACTTTTACAACGGCGAAACCCACAAGTGGCAGTCGTGGGAGTCGCGCGTCGCGGCGTACGTGGAGCCGGCGCCGTTCAATTTCTCGCACGTGTTTGTGCCCACGACCGACTCGGTGCTCTACAATTTCATTTTGGCGAGCTGCATGAAAACCGAAAAGCCCATGCTGTTTGTGGGCGAGAGCGGCACGGCCAAGACCGTGACGATCCAGAGCTACCTCAAAGACTTGGACCCAGCGAGCTGCTCGGCGTTGGCCATCAATTTTTCGAGTCGCACGAGTAGTCTCGACGTCCAAACCAATATCCAGGCCAACGTCGACAAGCGGTCGGGCAAGATCTATGGGCCTCCGGCCGGAAAGAAACTGATCATTTTCATTGACGACCTCAATATGCCCAAGGTCGACTTGTACGGCACACAGCAGCCGATCGCGTTGCTCCATTTTATCATGGGCCGTGGCTGCATTTACGACCGCGGCAAAGAATTGGATCTTCGCATCCTCAAGGACCTGCTGTTCTTGGGGGCGATGGGTCCGCCCGGTGGCGGACGCAACCCTGTGGACCCTCGCTTTGTCGCGCTGTTTAATGTGTACAATCTCACACCACCTACCAAAGAAGTGCTCCGTCAAATTTACGGCTCGATTGTCACCACGTACCTGCGCAACTTCAAGGACGACATGAAAGAACTGGCCATGCCCATGACCGACGCGCTGCTACGGTTCTTTGAGTTTACACTTGAGAAGTTGCCGCCGACGCCGTCCAAGTTTCACTACATTTTCAATCTGCGTGACTTGGGCCGCGTGTGCGAAGGCATTTGCATGGCGACGCCCGACAAGTTTGATAGTGTGAAAGGCATGGTGCGGCTCTGGCGGAACGAAATTCTGCGCGTGTTTTGCGATCGCCTCACGAGCGCGAGCGACCAGCAGCTGGTGGACACTGCGATCGCGACTATCCTCAAGGAGACCTTCAAGCAGCCCGATGCCGTGGAGTACGCACTGGTGGATCCCGTGATCTTTGGGGACTACGCCGAGTGTATTGGTCGCATCACCGGCCAAGCGAGCGAAGATCCGCGGTTGTACCAAGACATGGACTCGTACAAGCGCATCCGCAGTATCTTTGACGAGGCCTTGGAAACCTATAACCTCGATCACAAGCCCATGACGCTCGTGCTATTTGAGATGGCGCTCGAGCATCTCTCTCGCATCCTACGCATCATCCGGAACCCGCTGGGCCATGCGCTACTGATTGGTGTTGGCGGGAGCGGTAAGCAGAGTCTCTCGCGGCTTGCTGCCTTCACGGCCGGGTACGATCTGTTTGAGATTTTTCTTACGCGCGGCTATGGTGAGAACGAATTCCGCGAGAACCTCAAGGATTTGTACCGCCAATTGGGCAAGAACCGCGTGGTCTTTTTGTTCACGGATGCCCATGCTGTCGAAGAAGGCTTTCTCGAGTTTATCAACAATATGTTGACGACGGGTATGGTGCCAGCGCTGTTTGAACAAGACGAACGCGACCAGCTCTCGTCGTCGGTGCGCGACGAAGTTAAAGCGGCTGGGCTCGTCGAGACGAGCGAGAACTGCTGGAAGTTTTACATCAATCGGTGTCGCCAGAACCTCCATCTCATTCTCGCCATGTCGCCTTCGGGCAGCACACTGCGGACGCGCTGCCGCAACTTTCCTGGCCTCGTGAGTGCGACCGTGATTGACTGGTTTTTCCCGTGGCCCGAGAATGCGCTCCGAAACGTAGCGCAGTATTTCTTGGCCGAGGAGAAGATCCCCGAAGAGTTTCGTCCGCAAGTGACCAACCATTTGGTGCATGCCCACTTGCGTGTCGTCCAAGTGGCCCACCAGTTTGCCGAGGAACTGCGTCGCTTCTACTATGTGACCCCCAAGAACTATCTCGATTTCATCTCGAATTACCGACAGCAGCTCAAAGAAAACAATATCAAAGTGAACGCCAGCATTACGCGCCTCAAAGGCGGTCTCACTAAGCTTGTCGAAGCTGCCCAGGCCGTCGACCGCATGCAGATTGAGTTGTCCGAGAAGAAAATCATTGTCGATGAGAAAACACTCGCGTGCGAGTCGCTGATTAAGACCATTGAAGAGAAATCGAGTGTTGCGACCAAGCAACAGGAGATTGCGGCCGCGACCCAGATCGAGTGCGAGAAGGCGTCAATCCTAATTGCCAAGGAGAAAGAAGACGCCGACGCAGCACTGGTCGAGGCGTTGCCGGCGGTCGAGGCGGCCGCGCAGGCGCTGCAGGATTTGTCGAAAGCTGATTTGACCGAGATCAAGTCGTTTGCGTCACCGCCACCGCTGGTCATGTCGGTGTGCATGTGCGTCTTGATCCTCAAACCCACGGGCCAAGAGCTCGAATTGGACTGGAAAGGTGCCAAGGTTATGTTAAGCAACCCGAATTTGATCACACTCCTGAAAGAGTACGAAAAGGATAAGATCTCGGCCAAGATGATTGCCAAGATCAAGACTTTTTTCAAGAATCCCGATCTCAATCTGGACAATATGAAGTCGATTTCCAAGGCCGGGTCCGGGCTGCTGGCGTGGGTTGTGGCATTGATGAAATACTATGACGTGGCTCGAAATGTCGAGCCTTTGAAGCTCAAAGTCAAGACCATGGAGAAAGAGCAGGCAGCGAAAGAACAGGAGCTCGAGGAGTTGAAAGACACGCTGACACGATTGAAGACAGAGCTTGATACGCTCTCAAAGCAGTTTCACGAAGCCAACACGGAACTCCAAGGACTTAAGGCACAAGCCGACCAAATGCAAAAGCGACTGGCCGCAGCCAGTAAACTCTTGGCTGGTCTCGCGTCGGAGCGACAGCGCTGGACCAAGGACGTCGACAACCTCAACCTTCAGGGCGAGCGGCTGATTGGAGATTGCTTGCTCACCGCAAGTTTCCTTAGTTATGCCGGCGCGTTCAGCTTTGACTACCGATCGGATCTCATCTACAAGGATTTTTTCCATGACATTGAGAGCCGCGCGTTGCCCGTGACTACGCCCTTCCGACTCGAGAATTCGCTCACCAATGATGCGACGATCCAGAAATGGGTCAGCGAAGGGCTCCCTGCGGACGAGCACTCGGTGCAGAACGGCATTTTGACGACCAAAGCCAGTCGCTTCCCATTGTGTATCGACCCACAGCAGCAGGCCGTCAACTGGATCAAGAAAAAAGAAGAAAAGAACAACCTGACCATCAAGACCTTGAGCGACTCGGACTTTATGAAGCATTTGGAGCTCGCAATCCAGTTTGGCAATCCGTTCCTATTCGAGTCGGTCGACGAAGAGCTCGATCCGATCTTAGACCCTGTGCTTGAGAAAGCGACGTTCATGGAAGGCTCGCAACGCATGATCAAATTGGGCGACAAGAACGTCGAGTGGGACGCCAACTTTCGGTTGTACTTTACGTCCAAGCTTGCAAACCCCCACTACTCGCCCGAAGTCATGGGCAAAACCATGATTGTCAACTACAGCGTGACGCAGAACGGCCTCGCGAACCAGTTGCTTAACGTTGTCGTCGGCCATGAGCGCCCCGACTTGGAAGATCAGTACCGCGACTTAGTTACGGAAATGTCCGAGAACACCCAGATGATTGTCGAGCTCGAAGACACGTTGCTGCGCGAGCTGTCGAATTCGACCGGCAATATCCTTGACAACGAAGAGCTCATTGCGACGCTAGATGAGACCAAGAACAAGGCCACAGAAATTGGCACCAAGCTCGAACTCTCAAGCTTTACCAAAGAAGAGATCACCAAGGCACGGGCTGTGTATACACCGGTCGCTCTCCGCGGCTCAATCATGTACTTTGCCATGTCGGCGCTCTCAACCATTATGAAAATGTATGAGATCTCGCTGGCCAGTTTCCTCACAGTGTTTCACAACTCGCTCGACAATGCCAAGCGCGATGTGGTGTTGGAGAAGCGTCTCAAGTTTATGATCCAGTCAATCACCGAGATGATGTACGACTATACGTGCACCGGCATCTTCGAACGCCACAAGCTCATGTTCTCGTTCCAAATGACGTGCATGATCATGGCGTCGGCCCAGGAGCTTAATCGTGCTGAGCTCGATTTTTTCCTCAAAGGCGATACATCGCTCGAAGGCGCGGCCCAGAAACTGCCCGACACGCTCGCGTCGTGGATCTCGAGCGCCGGGTGGAAAGATTTACTCTGTCTCAGTAAACTCAACGAGAGTTTTGGGACGTTGCTCAACGATGTACTACAGCAATCCACCGAGTGGAAGACGTGGTATGATTTGGAAGCGCCGGAGATGGCCCCATTACCGTGTGGGTACTCGGACACGCTCACGAGTCTCCAGAAGCTGCTGGTGTTTCGGTGTTTTCGTCAAGACCGCGTTTATAATGCCATGAAGCTGTTTGTCGTGAGCGTCATGGGCGAGAAATACGTGCAGCCGCCGGTACTGGACTATGCACGCATCTATGCCCAGAGTGCCCCGACCGCGCCGATTGTGTGTATCCTCAGTCCCGGCGCCGATCCGCAGTCGGACATCCAGACGCTCGGCGAAGAGCTCGGTTTCACTGGCCACAAATTCCGCTTTCTTGCGCTGGGCCAAGGCCAAGGGCCGCTCGCCGAGCAAATGCTCGAAGCCGGCTACACGCGCGGCCACTGGGTCTTGCTCCAGAACTGCCACTTGCTCGCGAGCTGGCTCAAGACTCTCGAGAAAATGCTGCTTGCGATGCACAAACCGCACAAAGACTTTCGCTTGTGGCTCACGACCGAACCGACCGATCGATTTCCGCTCGGCATCTTGCAGCGCTCGCTCAAGGTCGTGACCGAGCCGCCCGATGGCCTCAAGCAAAACATGCGCAGTCTCTACTCGAAGCTCGACCAGTCGATGCTCGATGAATGCCCCAACCAAGCGTTCCGATCACTGGTCTATGTGCTCTGCTTTCTCCACGCGGTTGTCTTGGAGCGCCGTAAGTACGGCAAGATCGGCTGGAATGTGAGCTACGATTTCAACGAGTCGGATTTCAACATCTCGCGCAAACTCCTCAGTCTTTACCTGTACAAAGCCTACGTCGACGGCGATGAGCAGCTGCCGTGGGGCTCGCTCAAGTACCTCATTGGCGACGCCATGTACGGTGGCCGCGTGAGCGACGACTACGACCGCCGCATCCTCACGACGTACTTGTCCGAGTACATGGGCGACTTTTTGTTTGACGACTGCCAGCCGTTTTTCTTTAGTCGATCGGGCTTTGACTATTGCCTCCCGTTGCAGCCGGGCGACTTGGACGTCTATACAGCGCTGGTCGAGACGCTCCCATTGACCAACAGCCCTGCGGTTTTCGGGCTGCACCCGAACGCCGAGATCGGGTACTACACCAACATGTCCAAGTCGGTCTGGCGCGACCTCATTAGTCTCCAGCCGCGATCGGCGCAGTCGGGCTCGGGCGTGTCGCGGGAAGATTACATTGCCAATGTCGCTAGCGACATTCAGACCAAAGTGCCCGAGCAAGTTGATGTCGACCTCATCCGCAAGCGGTTGGGCGGTACGCCATCACCGACGCAAGTTGTGCTGCTCCAAGAGCTTGATCGGTGGAACGTCCTGACAGCCCGCATGGCGTCGTCTTTGAGTGATTTGCAGAAAGCCTTGATTGGCGAAATCGGCATGAGCGACGAACTGGACGCAGTCGCGAGTGCCTTATACGATGGCTTTTTGCCCAACATGTGGCGTGCACTGTGCCCCAAGACCGAGAAACCCTTGGGCAGTTGGATGGAGCACTTTATGCAGCGGTACCGGCAGTACATGGACTGGATCGCCCACGGCGACCCAACGGTCATGTGGCTCTCAGGCTTGGGGATCCCCGAGAGCTACCTTACGGCCCTCGTACAAGCAACGTGCCGCGCCAAGAACTGGCCACTCGACAAATCGACGCTCTATACGACGGTGACGGCGTTTACCCACACGTCGCAGATCCCCGCCCAACTCGACATGGGCTGCTATGTCAGTGGCCTCTTTCTCGAAGGTGCCTCGTGGGATATGGCGCGCGGCTGCCTCGCGCAGCAGCACCCGAAAAAACTGGTCGAAGAACTGCCGATTCTCCAAGTCATTCCGATCGAAGCGAACCGGCTCAAGCTGCAAAACACCTTTCGTACGCCAGTGTACGTGACCCAGTCGCGGCGCAACGCCATGGGCGTGGGGCTGGTGTTTGAAGCCGATCTGTTTTCGTATGAACACGCCAGTCATTGGGTGCTCCAAGGCGTTGCACTCTGCCTCAACACCGATTCATAAGTATTTCCACCAAGAGGATCGGGTTGGGTGTGGATTTTCATTTATTTTTCAATATAGAAAAAGCGAGCGGCGGCCTGGCGAAATCGTCCTTTGCCTTCTTCTTCTTCGTATCTCTTCTCCTACTAAGGTGGTCGTCATGACGGTGTGCGTGTGGCGTCTATTCGTGCAGGTACGTCGGAACGACGAGAATGTGCCATTGGTGCAGCCAGCAACACGCCCTACAATTTCATTGCGAGGTGAGTCGTACGGTTTAAAGTACTCTCGTAGAGAGAGAGAGAGTAGACGCACCAGAAGAGCCATAAGCAAATGCCACCCATGAGTGCGAGCATCGTAAACACCCTATAGATCCATCCCAATAGAGAGAGAGAGCGCGTGAGTCGACATGTGGGGTTGGGTTCGTTTCACAGTAGCTGGCTGTTATCGTACATGGCGTTGTCGCGCGTCATTTTGCCCGTGACGCCCATGCCGACGCCAGCGCCCATGGCCAAAAGCGTGAGCACGATGTACGTGATGGTCCCGGAGACAAGCGGCGCGGGGAGCTCCATAGTCGTCGCGAAAAAGTCCGTCGTGTTGAAGGGCCGGAGGAGCTTTTGGGGAGAGAGAATGGATCTGAGCTTTTAGCTTTTAGCTTTACGGGCCGGCAGTTCAGAATCGCGCTTTGTCTCTTTTCTTCCTGAAGGGTATTTTTAGCTGCTAAAACACCGCAGTGGCTGAAAATAAAAACCAGACACGAGGTTGGATTCGAGGACGAGGTTTTGAAAGAATCAGAATCAAGAATCAATTCGTTTTTTTGGGAGAAGTAATTTTCATTTCGTACTTAATGGAGGTGATAGAGTAGTAGCAATTGCAGTGTTGAAGTTATGGTCGGATCCGACTGGCCGTCAGACTGGGAAAGAACAACGCGTGGGCGAGCGGGGCCGACTGCTACTACTGTACTGTAGCACACTATGTTGATGAGCAGTGAAAGAAATCCAGAAGTTGCTACGTACCGAAAAGCGTGGTCTAGATTTGGAACCCGAGTTTTAGATCGTGCCTCCTTCGCGTCGACGATGTATGCCTGCATATTCACAAACAAGTGTCGGTCAAAGCGAATCAAATCCGCACTCGATCCGACTGGACCTGCGACAAGACTCTGACCTTTGGTGTGCAGCTCGCAATCCACAGGAGTATGTACACTCACTAATGAGTAAAGTGATGGAGTGTGTATGAGTTGTCCGTAGGATCCTTAAACTTCATCACGATCATGTCGACGGTGGCTGTGTCCTCGCGGAATTAAGAGGGCACGGAATTAACTGGTGCAGTTGATGACGTAGAGAACTGAGTGAGTGGCAGTCGAGGTGCCCAGACAGTACTATGCTGCATTTTCCGCAGCGTCGGCCATAACGAACTTACCGACGCATGGTGTGTTGGCTGATTCCCATTCGTAAAAAGAGATCGTGGATGAGACATTCCGAAGCTTCTGGAATGGCTACTTTGAGCTGATGCTGATGACATCATGCGTGTCATCCGTATTGTGCCTGTCTCTGAGATCATTCAAAACCTTCAATTACCCTCTGCAAGACGATATTATATAGTTGAGAGCACTTTGATTAGGCAAACGCGACACATGAAGTGACCCGTCCATGGAAACGCGAATGGCTGGGCTCTGGTCGGCCCACACGCAGCAGACGACTGACACCAAGTCCACCACACCAGCCGATGCAGCCACTCATTCAGCCTGCATTGCAAGAGGGAGATCAGCCCATCACAGCTGAGAATGCCTGATGATTACTCTCGGTAAAGACTCCCCCAAGAACCGAAAACACTGTCTTGGTCAGTTCCGACTGCACACCACTAGCACGTCCACGCTGGAAAATTCGCCAACGTTTGAAGGGACCAAAAGCTGTTAGGTTGCTTTGTGTATGCTAGTATCGGCAATATAGAACTACCCATTGAATCTAGTCGAGATCAACGTTTGATTGAAGCTGATCCATTCGGATACTCACCATGTACATGTACATATATAGCAAAAGCTATCGTTCTGTCTGCGACGGCCACCAGCCATCGAGAACCCATGCGAAATGGATGGACCACTTGGTGTTGTTTCTTGCGCAGCTGTGTGTTATGGTATGTTGACTGTCTATTGACCTCTCACATTTGATTTTCCCTTCCTGCCTTCCGCCAATCGCTGTTGCGGTCCACTCTTCCGCCTCGTTGGCTTCGATCGAGTTCCAGAGGGTTCGGATCGGCTGTTAACGGTATCTTTTCGACTAAGTGCGATTCTTGTGCTCTCTTGGTTACGAAACAAGAGTGTGGGTCGTTGTGGTGACATTCGAAGCGAGCGGCTACCAACGAGCCGACCCTCCTCGCGGCGCCCTTGTCGACCTGCGGGTTATTTCTGCTTTTGCTGCCCAGCCCCCACGCGCAGATTCCCTTTGCCTCCTTTTCCACTCTTCCACCACCATGGCGACAGCGACGTTCACCGACCAGCCGTTCACGGTCAACAGCAAGCATGTCACGTACTCGGACGATGAGATCGTGACCAACTACACGTACCACACGACGCGCGTCGAAGGCACGACGGTCACGCCACTCGAAGAGAAGTTCACGATCAAGACGGGTCGCAAAGTGCCCAAGGTCGGTGTCATGATCATTGGGCTCGGTGGCAACAACGGCTCGACGCTTGTCGCGAGTCAGATTGCCAACCAGAAAAACATCACGTGGACCACGAAAGAAGGCTCGCACTCGCCCGACTACTTTGGCTCGGTCACGCAAGCCTCGACCGTGCGTCTCGGCACGAACGCCCAGGGCGAAGGCGTCTTCATTCCGTTCAACAAAATCTTGCCGATGGTGCAGCCGAACGACTTGATCATTGGCGGCTGGGATATTTCAGGCGCCAACCTTGCGGATGCCATGGAGCGCGCGGCCGTGCTCGACTATGATCTCCAGCGTCAGCTCAAGCCGCTGCTGAAAGACATTAAGCCGCTTCCGTCGGTTTACTACCCGGATTTCATTGCGGCGAACCAGGCCGACCGTGCCGACAACTTGCTTAAGGGCACCAAGCAGGAAAACCTCGAGCAGATCCGCCAGCAGATTCGCGACTTCAAGAAAACCAACAGCGTCGACAAGGTCATTGTCTTGTGGTCGGCCAACACGGAGCGGTACTCGGACATTGTCGAAGGTATTAACGACACGTCGGCCAACCTCCTCGAGTCAATCAAGGCTGGTGAAGACGAGGTCTCGCCGTCGACCGTGTTTGCCGTCGCCTCGATCCTCGAAGGCTGCTCGTACATTAACGGCAGCCCGCAAAACACGTTTGTGCCCGGTGTCTTGGACTTGGCCGAAGAAAAAGGTGTGTTTGTCGGTGGTGACGATTTCAAGTCGGGCCAGACCAAGATGAAGTCGGTGTTGGTGGACTTTTTGGTCTCGGCCGGCATCAAGCCCGTATCGATTGTGAGCTACAACCACTTGGGCAACAACGACGGCAAGAACTTGTCCGCGCCGCAGCAGTTTCGCTCGAAGGAGATCTCCAAATCGAACGTTGTGGACGACATGGTCGAGTCGAACAAGCTCTTGTACAAAGACGGCGAGCACCCCGACCACGTGGTCGTAATCAAGTACGTTCCGTTTGTCGGCGACAGCAAGCGCGCGCTCGACGAGTACACGTCCAAGATTTTCATGAACGGCACAAACACCATCTCGATGCACAACACGTGCGAAGACTCGCTCTTGGCCACGCCGCTCATCCTGGATCTGGTGATCATCTGCGAAATCGCCGAGCGCATCCAGATCAAGAAGGAAGGCAGTACCTCCTTTGAGCGTCTCCACTCGGTGCTGTCGCTCTTGAGCTATATGCTCAAGGCGCCGCTCGTGCCGCGTGGGACACCGGTCGTGAATGCGCTGTTTGCCCAGCGCGAGAGCGTGATCAACTTGTTCCGCGCGTGCATTGGGCTCCCGGCCGAGAACCACATGGTGCTCGAAAACAAGTTGGCTAGCGAGATTGCCAAGCGCCAGTAAGTGGAAACACGAGATGGATGCGCAGGGGGAAGAGCCGAGCGATCACGGTGAGGTACTCGCATGGGTACTCGCTGGAATTTGAATTGCTCTGGATGATAACGCCACCCGCCCACTCAGAGACGGCCATGCTGTAGTTGGTTATCTTCATTTACATATATACCAGTGCTCTTGTGTTTTATTCTTTCGTGACGTGCATCCTCTCTGGAAGCTATGCTTACTTCTGTTGAGAATAGCTCTCCATGGCGCATCGGCAACCTCAGTTTAAGGTCAACACCCGAGTTCATTTTTAAGAGAAGCGTCGTGCAGCACTAAAAAAGGTTGGCGATCCGTCCCCACGGCCACCGTCAGAACTGGAATTGCACGTAGGAATGGGAATCCAAGTGGATGCGATGCAATGGCGACTTAGCAAAACACCACAGAGCCTGTCAAACACCAACACCACATAGGGCAGCACACACTGTCTGTCAAACCGCGACTTCCAACCATAAAGTGGTCAGCCAGCGCCGTAGGTACAGGACAACACACGCTGTCAGCCAGTCTGCGAGGTGGTCGGCGTGCAGCGTCTACTGCTGCTTGTCGCTGTCGGTTCGACCTATATATGTGGCCGTGTGCACGTTCAACGAGCACGATCCATTCACTACTCTCTCCCTGACAACTTGAAAATGTAAAGTAGTTGAATGTGGTGCATTGGGATCGTTTCAAAAAACGTGGGAGAAAAACTCACAACATACAACAACAAAAACAATCGCAAGAACAGGCAAACGCACACACCCAACACTGCGATGAGGCGCGCGCGGAGTATCGTGGCATCCACTTGGGTGTGAACGAGACGGCACAGAGAACGGAAGGGTCAGCGCCATGCGCAGTCGGTCGCCGTGACGCGGGCCTCCTGCGCCACCGAGTACCGGCCACCACCGCTTCGTGAGCGCCTTGTAGGCCCGCACCACGTCTAGTCGTAGACGGCAAGGGCCTTGGTACGCCACGTCGACGGCCGCGCAGTTATTCCCAAGACAAAGGCTCGCACTCGTTACGGTCGTGCAAACAGAGCACGTGTCTCACCACGGCCATGGTCACGATGGCTGGGCGTCGCCGTACCTGGCTACATAGTACTCCAAGTCCTCGAGGGGGAGCGGGTCGTGCTTATAACTGGCGCTCGGTCATTTCGATCGGAAGCGTGACCGTAAGCAAGCGCTCTTTAGTATCTGCGTCCACCAGTGTGCCATGGTGTCGGTGTCGTGGTGGTCACAGCGTCTCTTCGAAAACGAACGCACACGACGCGTCGGACGTCGTCATGGCCTCGGCAACGCATGCAATCGCAAGCGGGGCCAAAGAGGCAGCAGCGGCGACGGCAACGGCAATGGCGGTGCGCGGAGCTCCAATCGCAGCACCAACTGGGGCTTAAGCAATCGCGTCAAGCTGATTCATGGTCGCGTCGAGAGCGACGATGGGTTCTTCATAGTCGCAAAGACCCTGAAGCGATGGCACAGCGGCCGCGACGTGAGCAAGTAGAGCACGCGTGGCGCAGGAGACGGCGGGGATCGAGCTCATGGTGACGGCTGGCATGGGGATTAGTGGGGAGAAGAGTGTAGGGAGCTTTCTCGCTTAAGCGGAAGAAAGATCTGTCGACTTGGCAACAGAATTCGAGAATCAACAGAGGGGAGATTTCTCGGCGACGCCAAGGCCCTGGTGACGACTCTGTGTCGCTCGCATGTTGCTTCTTCGAGTCTCTTTGCAAACTCTAGCGTGCTAGCTAAGCGGCCTTCAGACGACACTCGTTCATTCGTTAGGAACCACTATGTTGCTACGTAGCTCTTCATGGTCGTGTGTGTTCTTTCCACTTTTTTTGGCCCATTTTTCGACCTTTTTGACCAGCGGCCGAGCCACGTGGCTCTGACTTACGCGTGGTGATTGGTCAAAATTAATTACGTCCAATCAAACATCACCAATACAACTATTTCCACCAATCCTCGATCCGTCAGTCCTGATAGAAGCGATGGGGCGATAGCCACGGCAACCGGCACTCTACGACCAGCGCAGCGAACGCGACTCCATTGACCACCTCGCTTACCCCCCCTCAGCTCCAATCTTCAGCAACCATGGTACGTGTGACTTATCGTCCATTGTAGACGTATGCTTTCCTGGGTGGAATACTCATAATGTGCGTGCATGCGAATCGTTTTTAGGCGGCCCCCGCGAAGATGCGTCTGCGCTCAGAAAAGCACTTGTCCAACATCACCAAGCGGGGACTGGTCTCACAACCCAAGGAGGTGAGATTGCCACTGCATTTTCAATATAAGCGGATACGTTCAGCAAATTAACAGTGCTGTGTGTCTCTGCAAATGTACAGAAGGAGACGACCGCCTCGTCGATCGGTCCGTGGCTGTTGGGTTTCTTTGTGTTTGTGCTCGTCGGCTCGTCGCTCATCCAGATCCTGCGCACGGCCCAGTTGGGTCTATAAGTGCCATGACGAATACTTTGTACTACTGGGTAGTACTACTAATGCGCGGCGACTGCGACAGCGCCAATCCCGCATTGTCTTCAGTTTGCCGTCATTTAGGATTCTTCAGTCGTATCATATCCAAAAAAAATATAGTTTCCATTGATTCCGTACACAGAGAAAGTCTATCAACTTTGCACATGCCACTTTGTTCCATTCGTGGCACTTATATTATGCATCCATCTCCACTCTATCGCGGCTTAGAGCTCCTGGTGCAGGTGCTGTGTCTCCTTGATCTTCTTGATGTAGTCGTCCTTCTCGACACAGCCCACGCACTCGACGTTGCGGTCGCTCAAAATCTTCTTGAGCTGCTTGACGCGCAGCTTGGAGTAATCCGTCGTCGCATCCGTCTTCACAGCTGCGCATAGAGATATAGATTCGTTGACAAAATGATCGAAAGATGCGACTCAGCAAAAATACTAAACGTACGGTAGCGCATGCTGCAAAAGTCGGGGTTCTTCTTCTCCAGCAGCTTGCAGATCTTGAGCGTGTCCTTGTTGAAGTTCACTTGACGCGCGACGTCCTTTTTAAGCGGCAAGAGCGAGTAGCACTAATGGGCATTGACAACAAATAAGGATGTCAGACTGGCAGTCCATCATCAACCACCTTATTCATCCCATGTGGACGTACGAGCTTGTTGTCCTTGGGGCTCAACTTCTTCGATCCGCAGTGCTTGTCGACCGCGACTTCCGCGACCGCAAGCGTCTTCTTCCCCTTCTCTTCGGCGAGCTTTGTGTACAGGCCCTTGACATCGTTGACGACCTTGATGCAGACTAGAGAGGTGACGGATGAGTCCATTGCTACATCCATACTCTACCAAGAGAGACTGTAATTGCACGCGTACCTTCGCACTCGCCCTCTGCGTTAACAGTTGACGACGTGCTCACAACGAGCGCCACCAGGGCGAGCAATAGCATGCGCTTTCCCATGAACATATTTCTTCGTGTCGATCAGAATCCGGGATTCGAGAAATGGCTCTACTGACGTTCCAAAGGGCACGGCTTTGACGCATCAATAGTTGATAACAGAGGTAATTTCCAAGCGCGCTTATATTTTGAATAGCACTTGACTCAATTTACACCCAAGTGCGCTTAAACAGAGCTGATACCCTGTACAAATTGTCACAGGTTTAGAAAAGCGGATTTAGTGAGGTGACATTCAATACAGCCATATTCCATTAGAATACACAGGTTATCGACCCGGAACCGACACAATCTGGGCTTGCCACGTGGATACCATTTGGCACTATCTATGCGATATGAGGGGGCCTACAGTACAGCACCCGCTTCAACCATAGCGCGATTGGAGATCGTTGAAAAAGCCCGACGTCATTTGCTTGAGCTGATGAGCGAAAATACCGAGCCGTCAGTGGGCATCCCTATTGAGAGACAAGAAGATATGATGCCACTCACCTGGCCCGCCTTGTCGCTCACCTTGGACTTGAGTTGCTGCATCTGATACGCAGCGTCATCGACAAATTCTGCACATTTTTTAAATCAGTTTCCACTCTCATCTGGCCATGCCTCTTGGAATACGTACGGTCGCCGGAGGCCGCGCGGCCTCTTGTGTTTCCATAGTACGCATCGCTGGAGATCGAGCTGGCCCCTTGGAGCTGGTTCAAGCGGCTGCGATCGACGCCTTGGGACTCGCTTCCGAAAAAATTGTCGGACGAAATCGATTTCGAGTTTGCGTACTTGTTCAGTGTCGCTGTGCTGGTGGTTGACGGCGCCGTACTCGCGGCCGTAACTGGCGGTGGGGCACTGTATGCGTTTGAATGCGACGGTGCGGAACTGCACACCAACGTGAGTTACTCAAGGCCAATTGGTGGTAGCTTTGGAGGGAACGTACTCTTCGGCTTCTTGCAATGCACGCGCCAGTGCCTCGTCGTCTTGTAGTTGCTTCTTCTCAGCTGCAATCTCAGCGACCACGGCAGCCGAAGGCTTTGGGTTCTGTTGGCCATTCATAGACATACTACTAGATGAGCATTAGTTCATGCAGCTCATGGGTGTCACCACGTACCTCAAACGGAATATCGTCAAAATCGAAGTCCGCCGCAGTCGAAAGTTTGGTGACGCGACTGGTCGACAGTGCCGATGTTTTCTAATGAAGAAAGTGTAAGTTTGAGCTAGAGCAAAAAGCCTACAGCGTGAAGAAACGCACCTTCACACGGGACTGCAATTTGGCCGACGCCGACGCCGATTGTTGCGCCTGTGCCCCAAGCAAGACGACTGGGCGGCTCACTTCGAGCGTGCCCTGTGCTGGCGCTGGCGGCGCCGAGACAGTTGCGGTCGGTGCAGTGGGTGCGGGCGATGCCTCCCGCTGCATGTGGCCACATTGGGTCGTGCGGTTCTCGCTGCTCTCGACCGACACGTTCTTCACGAGTTCTTCCAGTCCGTCCACTGAGGTGTCGTTCTTGTCCTAGTATCCGATCGTATGAAATGAGTAATCGATCTGATCCACAGAAGATATCATGCTGTACCTCGACGAACTCGGCTTCCTGGACTTGCACAGTGCTGGCTTTGGCTTTCTTTGCAAGCGCTGTCTTGTACAGCTGCGCACCTTTCGTATTGTACTTCGCCTCGATCTAAATACCATGCATTCTATCAGTCGTCTGACGATCGAGAGATTCCATCTCTTCTACAACACTCACACTGGCAATCTCGTGGACACCGTACTGCTTGAAAAACTTGCGCGCTTCAGCATTGCCGCCTTCGTACATGAGCCGGAGCTGTTCTTCGGTCCACTCGTCCATGTCAATGGACCGCACAAACGACAAGTGCACGCCAAGACGGCGGTGGTACCCTGAGCAGTCGAGGCAAATGAACACGCCATAACTCACGGTCGCCCACGTCGGATTGCGCTTGTTGCAGTCAAAGCACATTTTGTTGGCGGTCTGCATGCGCAGCTTCTGGAACCACGCATCACGCGCCTCGGTAGGGACGTACTGCGCCTTGGTTGCGCTCATGTTTGTGTCGTGCACGTAGGAAAGCTGCTTTGCTCGGGACTGAGCTTTTCGCTGTCTCTATCAGCGCTTTTTTCGGATGTGTTCTGGATAACGGACACCTGTTTGTCGATAATCGATTGATTTCGACAGTTCAACTTGTCGAAATTGATGTTTTGGACAGCCACGGAAACTTCAATGTGGTGGACTGGTCACAGGCATATGACGATCGATCGACTAGTTCCCTTCATCCTTCTTCCTCACTCTTTCTGTATCAGACAACTACAATGTGAGGATTGCCTTAGATTTGATCGCCTCACACACTGATGTAGCACTACACCGTGGAATGTAATTTTAGACTTCGGTGCGACTCATCGCTTGACGCGAGAACGCGTTTCTTTCGTTTACCGCAACGGCATCTTCCACGGGTGACGATGTATCCAAGTCCTCGTCAACTCTACGTGCCACCGACAAAGTGCGGCGCGGCGGCGGAGGTGTCTCCCAAGAAAAAGCCTCGGCCCAATGTTCTCCGCCAAATGTACGCGCTGCCGGCGATCCACCAGTTTGAGCCTGTGCTCTCTAGCCACTCCGCTGTGTTATCTTCATCCCCACGATCTAGCTACCAGACGTCTGTGGAACATGAGATCCCCTCAGCCATACCATCACTGTCACCAACATGTCCGCGTAACCTGCTCGCTCAAGAGGGCACGGTCTCCCCGCGCTTGCGGCCACAGCCGCCCCCACCGCTATCGTCTCCGCCGGCTGCCATCGTGTCGCGGACCGACCAAAATCTCTTCCGCTATAGCCAGAGCGTCACGCAGCGTATGGCGATCCGCCCGTTGTTTGAGCAGCGACGGGAAGACGAGGCCGACATCGCCCGGCGCGTACTGGCATCGCGCGGGGCGGAACCCGGCCACAGTCAACAAACTCCATCCACAGGAGCCGAGCCGACAGCTAAAGACCAAGACGACGAGGAACCAAAGCGGCAACCGGTTCGGCCACAGCGCACCCCAGCAGCGCATGGTGGGTCACGACGGGGGACGACGCCGGTGACAGTGAGGGAGCTTGCCGACGTGCGATCAGGGCCACAGAGTACGGTCGGCACACCGAAAAAGTGTGAGACGCCCCGCGCGAAGCGTGAGCGATTGCGCCATCTCGAAGAGACGGATGGAGATATGTGGATTGGACCAGCCACAGAACCAGCGTACAGTAAGGCTGACGACATGGCAGCCTCACGCGTTCGCTTCTCCACGCCAACACCGCCTTCTTCAGCAGGACCGAATCGATCTCATATTGGCGAGAGTGTAAGCAGTCGTTTGAACTCACTAGTCAGCGAAGAATGCTTAGCTAGTGAGTGTGATACCCAACCACCGAAGTCAGAGGAAACATCTATACCACCTGCCAACGAAGATCGTGCCCAAGAGGACCCAGCCCCAGCGGCCGGCGGCGACACCAGCTTGGTGTCGCTTCTGACAGCGTCGACACTCTATACACCGTTCCTTGAAAAGAGAGGTTCCAAAATCAATTGGCTAGCAAGCAATTCTTCACCGGAAGAGATTTTGGATACAAGATGCAAGGAAACGACCTCTCCACCTCATGCGATCGCTGCCACTGTCTGTTACAAATTGTTGTGGAGGGATACAAAGACCATCACGCGGCAAGACCATGAGACCGACACGTTTGACTTGCGAGTGCTTTTGGGTTCGAATGGTAAAGCCTACATCTCTATCCAACCTCACAGCACATCGTTATCCTCCTCACTAGTGGTGCAAGAGGAGCTCAAGCTCACGGTCTCAGAATCCGACGTGATGCTGTCGGCAAAGACCCGCCCCGACGTGGCGGTCCTGACGCCAAAGTGGGCACGGTGGGTCCTTTCGCGGCTAGAGCGAGATGTCCACGGTGTGTGGTTTTTACGGCTTCAAGACATTGGTGCAATGGACAACGCCTGTGTGTTCACAGGCGATGTCACCTTCAAAATCTCGGTTGGGACTGAGACCACAGACGATGACCACGTTGTGAGTGTGGTAATCTATTTGCTAGGAGCAGATGATGAAGGCTTGCTCGTCCATGCCCGCGATCGATCTGCTATGCTACCGACGCTCACAGAGATTGTGCTCAAACGCCACGAGCTCTCCGCAATCGCGGCGTCGCTGGGGTACCTCGTCTCTATTAACGAGACGGACGTTGGCACTGCCTTGATCGACAGCCACATGCATGTGCTGTTACGGGACCCGTCTTTTCTCGAGAAAGCAGTCGCAGAGAGTAAAGCTGTACGACTCGCGCTGAGAAGCGGCCTTCACATCACTGAGACAACGGATGCGGCGCAGGATCTACTTTTTCAAATAGCAACCGTATCTGATGAACAACGTGGCACGCAACCCATGACGAGCGAGCCCAGCATTATCTCTCCGAAATTCGCTGCATTCGACACTCACGGTCTCACCTACGCAACGCCCGAGATCCAGGCCCTCGTCCGTGCCAACGAACAGCTCGCCGAGATAGCGTTCCTCTCACAAGCGTACTGGGAGGATGCCGCCGCGTCGGTCTTGCGGTGGCTCCAGCGTACCCAAGCTGTTGACATGTACGTTGCTGATTACATGTCCGCCCCCATGGACGAAGCCGAGGCTACTGCTCTGCATGACGCGGTCCAGACACGCATTGAAACCGCGACTCAAGTCAAGCTCGAGGACATTGCCGCGCGGTCCATCGTCGACGATATGCTGGCCGACTTTGTCGCGGTCGAGTGCCGCGTTGCGCTCCACGACGCCAGAGTCTCCGGCGGCTACGACGATCACTATGCCAGCAAAGTCCAGTCGGCCTTCCGCATGAGTTACCAGCGACGCGACTATGTGTCCAAACGCAATACCCGACTGCGAGCTGCTCAACTAATCCAGGCACTGCAGCGCGCCATCCAAGCCCGACGACGGTACGCTGAAATGCGGATCGAGCGCGAAAAGTATCTGTTCTACAGTCTCCGCTCGAGCCTGCACCAGTCGACTGAACATATAGAAAACCCACGTCGCCGCGCGATCGATAGCGCACGCGAGATGGAACGCCGACGACAAACATTCCTCATGCAGGTCGTGCATGGATATGTTAAAGAGCATGGTTTGGAGGCCACTTTCCAGATCTCAGCCAAGCTCGTCCAGCGTATCATCAATGAGTACAGTGTGGTCGTGGGGTGCACACCGACGCTGGGTGACGCTGTGGCGGCTATCTTAATCACAAGTCGCCCCGCATTACCGCCAGGGAAGAACGCAGGCTTGAACGCACCGCTCATGTTTGGCAGTAGTGAGATCCACGCGGCGTTGTTGACGGCCTTGCGAATGCAGTACGACGATACGTTTGGTCTGGCGTCAACAATTCGTCACCTGACTGCAAGCGAAGCGTCTCCATTCAAGGCACAGAGGATCGTCAACCAACATAGCAGTAGTGTAGAGGAGACCACGCCGCCGCGGTGGTTACTCAAAGCCAGCCCGCCGTTCCAGCGAGCGAACCGCAATCGCCTCGCTGCCTTACGACTGACACGCAAGGCGACCGGCCAACGAGCCGCCCATTTGGTGGCGCTCGACTACCGTACGCAATTGCACCAAAGCTTTCAGGGTTTTGAACAATGCCGTGGTCTGTGGGAAGACACGGTTCGCACGCGCCAGCACGAAGCGCGTTTGTACGATGCATTCTCGATCGACAATCTCGTGCAGTTTGCCCTGGACAAGCTCCTGCTAGCAGTCAAAGACTGGGGCCTCGATCCCGACCCGCTGTTCGAAGCCCTCAATTTCTGTCTCCTCCATCGCCTCGGCAAGCCGGCGCTCGCCCTAGTTGAGCAGGCGTTTGATCGCTTTGCCGACAGCGTAAACGAACGCCACGGAAAGCGTCATGTGTATCCACTGCGCGACGAAATCACCCAGGAACTCGAAGAGTTTGAAGCTTTGCTGGCACTGCGGTGTCTCAATATGGCCCACGACGGCGTTGTAACGGTCCCCCCCAGCGAGATATTGCATGTGCTGCTGATGGGGAATGTGGACGTCGAATATTTACGCCACGCATTGCCGACGGTGCTGCCTGTTGCCAGTGTCCAGGAGAAATCGCAGCTCGCCGACAAGATGATCCGGAGCTATGCTAATGCAGCCGACGGCAACGCATTCAACTCGATTTGCTGGAGCTGTCTGGACACAGCCGAGAGCGTAACGGTCGAGGCCGCACAGTTTCTCGAGCGAATCACTCTACACTCGGCCGAGGACGGGAATGAACTGGCCAACACCTCGATTGCAGCCAGGGCATTGTACTTGCTGACGGGCGCACAAGCGCTTGCGTTCTTGCAGTTTCTCGCCAAGGTCGCGCACTTTACCAAGCCGCTGCAGCGCCGCGTGCTCGGTCACCTTGCTGTGCATGCGTGTGACGTGGAATTGTACCGGTTTGCAACTGTCGTGTGTTCGCTCGATAGTTTTGAAGTCGTCACGCGGTTGTTTGACAACTGCTTTCATGCGGCGAGTGTGCACCACGCGACGCGATTCTGGGTGCAATACAGCGCATTGTATGGCGAAGTATTGGCGGAAACAGCGCGCGCATCCTGCGCACCGCTGGATGGATCAAGAGAACAAGGCGTCCGGGTGGATCAACCTGACGAGGAGAACGTTGGAGCGGCTGGCGAGCCGGTGGTGCTTCTTCGGGAGCCAATAGCTGCGTGAAGACCACAGGATGTGGAAGAGATGAAGAAGAGAAAAGTAACGTGATATATTTTCTTTTTCACAGTCGGAGAGATGTCTCCTCGATGGCATCCGTAGAGCGGCTGAAAAGACCTTCGCGAAAGCCACAGACACAGCATTTTCGTTAGAAACCGTCTTGATGTATTATGGACCGTATCAGAAACGCACCAATACCTCCTGCAATAGAGGAGTCCATGTGATGTCTGCTTTACTGCTCCTGCGCCAAGTACCCGCGTGACTTCTGGAACGCTTCGGGGACAACGGGGCCGTCGTACTGGTCGGTCGGGAGGCCCATGGATCGGCGCAACGGCACGACCGTGAGCGGCAGCATAATGGCGACAGCACCGATCGTCGTGGAGAGCACGACCATCGGCTCACGGTCGATGTAGTAGCGTGCGAAGCGACCCAAACCCTGCAGCATTTTCGCTTGATAATTTCTTGGTCAATCTGATGCAGCAGAGCCGCAGACATTCGGACGAGGGTTACGCGCTTCGCTCAGACCCACACGGTTCGAAACCGTAACCAGTAACCGAAATTAACCGTACTTAGTTGACCGGTTCGCACCTCTCATACACGATCATGGAGTTAGACAGGGTGAAGTTGCGAAGGATCACAACGGTGAGAGAAGATGGCGATGACCATGGACAAGCAGGTGGACGTCGTGCTCTACGCCGAGTTTGATATCGACAAAGGTAGCACACTGCGCGAGAGCTATCCACATGCAATCAGCCACTACTCGCCCGAGTTTTTTGCGGACGCAATGCTGCCCGAAGGCGTCCACAACCGCCAACAGGACTTTACCATTTTCTTTCTCAATCGCGAAAAGAAGGAGAAGCAGGCAGCTGCTGCCGCATCGCCTAGTGACGCAGCAGAGACTAGTGAAGCTGCTGCAGTGGTAGAGATTACACAAGAAGGTGTAGCCGACGGGGACCCACTGCAGGATTTCATGTACTGCTTTAGCGTTGTCCGCACCCACCACGACGCGACCGTGCGGCGCGGTGCCAGCGTCAAAGCCGTCGCTCTCTGCTCGCGCCACAAGGTGCGTCAATCCATCTATATGTAGCTATATTACCACTACTTATGGGTCACTGTATAAACAGTTATCGTTTGCCTTTCGGAGCGTGCTGGAAGTCGCCGTGAACAAACTCTCGGTCGCCAAAGACGATGGCGAGACCAAGCACGTGCTCCACGAGCTGTACACTGTCGTGAACGCCGTCGACAGCGGCGGTGCACGCAACATTAGTGATGTCGAGCGGCGGCTGATGAAAACACAGATCGAAATAAGCGGCTCGACCTCGCTCGTCGAGCAGAAAGCCCAAGAAGAGTCGCTGTACTACCACACACAGGCCGTGTGGGGCGACCAGAAAATCCCACTCAAGTTCAAACTCTGCAGCACCGAAGATCAGTTTGACGAAGGGCTATTGCGCCGCCTTTTACTCAAGTTTGGCGAGCAGACCATGGTGCTGTTTAACGCTGTCCTCACGGGCCAGCGTGTGTTGGTGCTGGGGTATAACCAACCGGCCGGCGACGTTTGTAACTACGTACTCGCCATGAGCTCGCTCGTGTGTCCACCGTTGTCGGGGCTTATTCAGCGTCAGTATCCCTACGCCAATCTGACGGATCTCAGCTTTTTGTCAACGCCCGGGTACATTGCTGGCGTGACGAATCCCATGTTCAAGTCGAAGAAAGACTGGTGGGACGTATTGTGTGATATCTCCAGCGGCCAAGTCCTCGTGTCCGCACCGCCCGAGCGCGATGAATACGAGGCAGCCGACCGCACATTTGTTCAAGAGGTACGCAATTTTTTTTGGCTCGGCGTGGCTCTGATTTCTCACGAGGCGGAGATCGCAGGTGCTCGATGGGATCCACGCTGGCTACAGCGAAGAATGGGTCCGCTGTCAGTTTGAAGAGTACACGTTGCAGGTGAAGTGATAGCATAGATGCGGCTGACTTTGTGGAGTTGCGACTCTGATCAAGGTGACTCAATTTGGATTGCAGAGCGTGGTGGATCTGGCCGTGGGCGAAGCCAACTACATGGACGCGGAAGCACTGGCACGCAAGACCGCCGTGAACAACAAGCGCATCACGCGATGGGCACGCACGGACAACTACAAGGCGTTTATGGATGCGCGG
Organism: Pythium vanterpoolii; assembly: GCA_023334535.1. Lineage (NCBI taxonomy): Eukaryota > Oomycota > Peronosporomycetes > Pythiales > Pythiaceae > Pythium > Pythium vanterpoolii. The sequence goes on from JAADVD010000041.1 coordinate 99,497, forward strand.
CAGCACCACAAGGCCCACACGGACGCGTTCAACATATCCTTTTCACGTCACGTGTGCAGCCTCTCCTGAACGCTATTTATCGAATGGATCCTTGACAACTTGGGGATCGTGTTTTTGGTGTGATTACGCAGGGAAAACAAACGTCGATTTGAAAAAGCACTTGCGCAGTCTTCAAGGCGACATGGTCATTCCCGACGATAGCCACGTCGAGCGTGTGTACGCCGACTTGGTGTCGTTCCTGCGGACCGAAGAAGAACTCCAAGAATTCTTGAGCTATTTGCCGTCGTCCCGTGGCGGTCTCCAAGCCGTTGCACAGGGCATTTACCACTCGTCGATGAGTGTCAAGTACAACACGGTTATCCTGCTGCAGCGCCTCGAGAGTTTTCCATCGACCGCCTCGAGTCTCCGTCAGCTGAACGCCTTTGTGCTCATGACGTACCAGCGGATCCACAATATTGTCCAGCCCGACATCCGCCAATAGCTGTAGCACGTACAAGGATGCTGATGGTAACCGCTGTATAATGAGTCACGTTCCTACACAAAACGCTCTTTTATTTCATCAGGATTGAGTGGACAGGAAGTTGGTGAACGCATCCAAGTGCTCGCCGAAGATTCCCTGTGTGGTGGAGGCAGAATCGATCGCTCGTGCGTTGAATGGTGCCAGCTCAGGGTCGGCTTCCATGCACAACTGTTCAAATTCGCGGTCACCATGGTCGTGCTCTTCGCCACTGGTCTTCGAGTTGGTGGGGGTAGACGCTTTGGCATTGGGTGTTTTCATTCCGATGAGCGAAGCGATTTCCTCGCGCTGTCTTTGCATGTCTTCTTGATGCACACTCTTTTGCTTTTCTTGAGCACTGAGATCCACTACTTTGCTGCGCGATAGCAGATTCACATACGCTGATGCTGGACGGCCTTCGCTCGATCCGCTCGGATACAGCGGCTTTTTTGTCGCATTCAAGAAACCGCGCTTCACGACCAAGTCCTTCTTCGTCGCCTTCGGCGTGCGGGCCACCTCTTGCTTCGTTCCGCTTTGCTCGATCACTTCAATGAGTTTCTTGTTTGGCGTCTCTTTCTCTACTTGAGCAGGTGCCTTTTCAACTGAACCTTTGAATTGTTTTGTATCTTTCTGACCAGCGGGACCGATAAAAAAATCACTGCCGTGATCATCAACTTCTCCCAAGGTCATCTTCTTGAGCAAATCGGATGGTGACGCCATTGCAATCTTCTCAACCGGCGTCTGACTGGACGGGCGTGCCGTTGGCAGCCCCACGTTGGTGTTGTCTTCGTGGTCATTTTTGTCCTCATGAAACTTGACATCCAGCGTGCGCGTTTGCTGTTGCTCCGGCTTAATGGGAAACCGCGCCGTGATAATCTCGGTGCCAAACGCTACGCCGCCTTTGTAGGTGCTCTTAATGAATTTACCCACAGACGACGTGAGCGTGATCTTCGCGTCTTGCTGGACCCAGCTGATGGCAAGGCTGAGGATGTCACGCTTGAACTTGACGTCCCACTCGCACCGGTCGTGGACCCACGGGTGGAACACAACGTCGATCGCGCGACACGGCGTGCCACTGAAGTCTTTGATTTCGCGTAGTGTACCGATGACAAGGGGGATCTGGAGGTTACTGGTCGTAGGCACCGAGTGGGTGTCACGCGGCACGTCGCGACCCGAGTGCGGATTCCTTGGGAGGTCGATGATCGCATGGAAACACAGATTCAAGAAGAGCTTGAGCTCAGTCATTTGCTGCTTCACAGCGCCCATCATCGTGCACTTGACGACATAACCTGGCGTGGGGTTGAACGCCTGCACCGGCGGTGATGTCGCGGCCTCGTCGTCGGGGTTGGTCTCGGTCTCGGTACGGGGCGGTCCGTCCTTGAGCTGGTCGCTGATAAAATTCTGGTACGCCTTGGGGTCGTTCTGGGCCATGGCATCGAGTGTTTTCCAGAGCTCCATGGCTTCTTTTCCAAAGTCTTTTGGCTCAAGACCCATTTGCTTGGCCATCTCGCGCATGCGTGGGTCATTGAGTAAGGGACTGCGGCTGTCACCGGCAGCCTCGGGCTTGACCGGTCGACGGTTGTGAAGGATCCCGTAATTCATTCTTGCGTGAACAGTGTCTTGCTCAAAGTGAGCAGTATAGGAAGTAAGTTCGTTGGCGATCGAATGTGGATGAATGCTAGAAACTGTGTTGCTATGCATGCCAGCAAATCGTGCTCTCGATGTGCCACGAAAAGCCACGCCCTTTCGAGGATGGATCCTTTTGATGGTCTAGGAAGTGGACTTGTTATCGAGTTTGGAACATTAATGTTGTCGGAAGGTAACGCTATGATAGTGGATTCTTGTGGTTCAGCCAATAATAGTGGTCGATCCTGGCGATGTTGATGCTCTCTTCAGCGCATGATGCAATCCACATCATTACGATCCGTGTTGCGACGGTGTGGTTCGCTTAACGACCATCGTGTTGGCGTATCTGGATCGTTTACAACAGACAGTTCCCACCACGCAAGCTTTGTAGACCACGCACGCTGCCTGTCACAAGAACTTGCTTTGCATTTGGATTCGTTCGTGCGACCTTCGCGTCACTTCTCACACTTCCCATGGTGATTGATCAATCATGAGCAACGCCACTCTGCATTCCGCACCATCGGCGCTACGTGCTTGCTCTCCGACACCATGTCGTTTGAACCGCAATTCGACCGCGTGCAGCAGCTGCGTAACCTGCCAGAGAACCAACGCAAGAACCTTGTGCCGGTCTACCTCGATGCGGTCGCCGACCTCGACACGCCCGTGAGCGTGTTGCTCAAGATGCGCGAAGGCGAGAAACACTCGTTTCTCTTCGAGTCGATCTCCCCCGGCGAGCGCATTGCGCGGTATTCGTTCATCGGTAGTGGTCCCTTCAAGGTCGTGGCAACCGGCGAAGGCCACGAACACACCGGCGACCCGCTCCTTAACTTGGAGAAGGAAATGCAGCAGTTCCGTACGGTCGTGCTGCCAGAGCTGGCCGTGCCCATGACAGGCGGAGCCGTCGGCTACTGCAGCTTTGATGCGATTCGTCACTTTGAGCCCAAGCTTGCGCCGTATATCGCCAAGCAGAAAGACGTTTTGCAAGTGCCCGAGAGCATCTATATGTTTTTCGACACGGTGGTCATTTTTGACCACGTGTTCCACTCGCTCAAGATTGTGTCGCACTGCCATCTGGACACAGACGACCTCGCGGCGGCCTACGAAGAAGCTAAGCAAAAGATTCTTAAGGTCCGCGACGCGCTGGAGAAACCGCTCGTGCGGACGTCGAGCGGCTCGCACGCCAACGCCCGCGCCGGTCCACACAAGGTCGACCTCGAAGAGGTTTCGAATGTCGGCAAGGACGGCTACATGGGTTTTGTGCACAAGCTGAAAGAGCACATTGTTGACGGTGATATCTTCCAGGCTGTGCCGTCCCAGCGACTGACGATCGATATCCCTAGCCACGTGACAGCGCTCGATTTGTATCGCCAAATGCGGGCGCTGAATCCGTCGCCGTACCTCTTCTTCCTCGACTTGGGCGATGACTTTCAGGTCGTCGGGGCGTCCCCCGAAATGCTGGTCAAGGTCAATCACGAGCGCGTGGTTGAGACCCACCCGATCGCTGGCACCCGTCATCGTGGCAAGACGGACGAAGAAGACGATGCGCTCGCCAAGGATTTGCTCGCAGACGAGAAGGAACGCGCAGAACACATTATGCTCGTCGATTTGGGTCGCAACGATATTGGCCGCGTTGCCAAGCCCGGCACCGTTCGGGTCGATGCGCTCATGAAAATTGAAAAGTACTCGCACGTCATGCACATTGTGTCGGTCGTCAAGGGCGACCTCCGCGACGACAAGACGGTGTACGACGCCTACCGCGCCATGTTCCCCGCCGGTACGCTCTCGGGTGCCCCCAAAGTCAAGGCCATGGAGCTGATCTGCTCGCTTGAGACCGAGCGCCGCGGTATTTACGCTGGATCGGTCGGCTACTTTTCGTTTAGTGGATTCCTCGACACGGCAATTGCGATCCGCACGGTTGTTGTCAAGGACAACAAGGTCTATTGCCAGGCCGGCGGTGGCATTGTGTACGACTCGGACCCGCTCGACGAGTACGTAGAGACGCTGAACAAATTGGGCTCGGCAGTGCGCACCGTGGAGAAGGTCATTGCCCACAAGGCGGCAAAGTAGATGGCGATTGATCTAGTCTAGCTGCGGTTGGTAGTGATACAAGGGGTTCAAATTCCACGTCGCTTTCTATCAGTCAGGTGGCTACATTTTCCAAAAACCACAATTTTGGGAAGTGGTTTTTGAGGGAGTTTCATCCAGCACCTCAGCCGTTTCCAATCCATCCTGCAAAGTGTGGATCGGGTATGACACTTTTTGGGTCAAGTCAATCCCAATCTCGAGAAGGAAAACACGGGTTAGGGTTTGATCCACAGATTGGGCGGAGCGGACGCGTCCACTGTCATATCGAACGCCATCAACAAAGAATCATGGTGGACATGCTTTGCAGTCACCTTTTGTCAGTATGAAAAACCCAGCTCCAGCTTTGGATTTTTGCTGTTGGTCCCTTCCGACTTGTCAACTTTTCCTCTTCTCCCCTCCTCTCCGCTTGGCCTCCCGCCTTCCGCCTGTTCTCGTTGTGTCTCCGCTCCACCCCCAGTGGCATTTTGGATTTTGCCCTCAACCCCACAGACAGCGCGGCCTGTGTGCCGTTTGGAGACGTGTTTTGATTGTCCCACACGACTTCCCACCCACTTTTGGTTCTTACTGTTCACCCCTTGAAGGAAACCCCGCAAATTTGGGGGCAGCAAAACAAACCCACACACACAACGCATAATCGGAAATCCCCACCACCACCAAGGAAACGGAAACAAGCGGCCTTCACTTCCATGGGCCGCGACGACGACATGGCCGACCCGCCCCGCGGCGGAGTCGGTGGAGCCAGCGGAGGAGGCGCCCGCGCCAAGCGAAGTGCCGTGTCGAATTCAGGCCTCAAGTACGACCCGGCGATGGCGGCCAACCACCACCACATCACCCACCATCGACCGCATGAACAGCAGCACCACACTCAAGTGTACGCGCCACTTAGGGATTACGATACTGCCAGTGCATATGCGTCGCATACCCTCCAGTACACGACCGAAGAATCGACCACCTCAGGAACCAACAAGCGCAAGCGCGTGAAAAAGGAACGCGACGACGACTGGGCACCGCCACCGCCACCGCCGCCACCGCCATCGTCGTCGGTGGTGTATGGCAGTAATGCAACCGAAAGGGCGATGCACATGACAATGCCGACGATTTTACATCGGTCCAGTTCTGCCTCGGCCGTCACGACAGCACCGCCACCACCACTACCCATGCCGTATGAAGTGGCGTACACGGGCCATCCGGAAAGCGGTGGTTCTCACACGATTTTCAGCGAATCGCCTGTTGTGATTGAAAGCTTTGCCGAGACCGAGCGGCGAAGAGCTGCCGCGGCGGCAGCAGCAAGCGCAAGTGCGAGTACCAACGCCGATTTGAGCCAACTCATCCATACTGACCAGCCCGCGTCGGCAACGTCAACACCAAAGAACAAGAGCAATGGTGTGGGGGTGTTGTGGAATGGCCGAGCCGTCTCGAGTGGAACCATGTCGGTGTACGATGTGTTTTTCCCATCCGCAAGCCGCACGAAAGAAGGAGGTAGCGTCACGAGCATCCGGAACGGCGCGCGCGAGTCCAAGCGGCGGCGACGCAACAATGGCGAGGCAGCTGCTGAACGAAGTACCACGAGAGGATCTAATCGACGGAGTGCAACCGCAGCAGTAGATGACAGCCTGGACGTGGAGATGCTACGGTTTACAGTCGACCCATTCAAACTCATTCCACAGGGCCTTGTGGATCGGATTGATGCACGGCTTCGCCCCACTGTTGTGTATACGCTGATTGCCAACCACGTCGAGAACTGGATCAAGCGCGCCGGCTTTGATGACCAGATTTTCCTCCAGGAGATCACGACACTGCTGAACGTGTACTATCCGTGCTCGCACCCGACCATTTTGGACGACGTGCTCGTGGCATTTGTGTTTAAGCGGCCCGAATTGATGGACCGTATGGTCACGTCGATCATTGAGCGGCTCCAGAAGACGGGCGAGTCGGCGACGCCTACAAAGTACCCGGTTATCGAGGCATTTACTAGACGATGCGGCTTGACCCAGCGAGGTGGTATTTTGAGAAAGGATCAAGCGCGACATGACTTGGCATGCTTGACGGTACTGCGTTTACTTCTGGAACGCAATACGGAAAAGTTTATGCTGAGTCCCTGGATTGCCTCGTGTGCTTCCTTCTGTAGCGATGCAGTGCTGAACTCAATGTGGGCGGCTTTGCTCCGCCCTACCATATCGACCGGCAAGATGGACGTTGACGGCTGGCGCGTGCGCGACCATTTGGACCAAGTTTTCGAATTGTTGCGCGAAGAAAAGCAGCTCTTGCGATACGCCGGCGATGATTTGTGCACGCTCTCTATGACGCTGATAACCAAGATCGTTCATGATGAAATGTACTCGGATTTGAGAGGCGCTCCAGTGGCACGTGAAGCTTTCGAGATTGTTTTTGGGCGGTCCAACAACTGCGCACGACTCGTGGAGACGTGGCTTGCGGCTGAGCAACGTGACAACGCATCTCGTGAAGACGCTATAAGAAAGGTCTTGCGGTTGACGATCGACAACTGCGCGCGCCTGAGTGTAAAAAAAACCAATTGGTTTATCCGGCACTGGCTCGATTTTGTCTTGAGCACTTCGACTTCAAAGATATTTGAAGAGCTCATCGTAAAGCACGCTGGTCTGTTGCTGGGTGGCGTGGACAAGACCGAAATGGACGAGGCTCAAGGCGCGGTTCCCTCTACAAACGGAAACGGGCATCAAGGCGAGAACGGCAACGATCCGTCGAAGGTTGTTGTGATTGGGAATATCTCATCCCACGAGAAGCATGCGGAAGCTGGCGTTGTCGCGCAGGTCAACTTGTTTCTTGACTCCTTGCGAGTTGTTCCGGAAAATGTTGGAGCGACAGTCGTGAAGGCTTGGTCGGAGCGGTGGTGCATCGCGGATGTTTTTGTGCCGTGGAGTTATGTGTGGGGTGTCGTGTCGTCAGCAATCGCGATCGACGAGTTCTCGTCTAGTACAATAACATCTCCCGTGGATGCTGCGTTTCGCGACTTTGCGTGTCGACTCGCGAAAGACTATGTCGAAAGCTTGCTCCGTCGAGAAGATGCTGCACGGTTCTTGTCACGAATTGTGAGACTTGTGAACGCGACGATGCAGCAATTACCCAAAGGATCGTCGAGTGCACTTCTTGAATCTGTTTTCGAAGCGATATCCAGTTTACGGAAAAGCTCTCCATTAGCAGAGAAGGTGTACAGCGTTATTGCTACAACGCTTGCAGGGCAGATCTCAAGGAGCACTCAGGTGCGAGGGGAAACCATCGATTCGATGCGTCCGCCGCGTCCGCGGGTTGCACTGCTTCACGCAGTGGACTCGTTCGTGACGCGTCAAGATGCTGTCGGTCGACTTGTTCGAGATCAATTGATTCAGCGTCGAAGAGTGGGCAAGATCATCTTGGAAGTGCTACAAGACGGTGACGACGCAGAAGCTTGGGCTGCCGTAAAGATCATGGCAAACGCCGTGGCTGGGACCCATGAAGGGTATGTTTCACAGAATCTCTGGACGACGTCGGCGATCGAGGCAGTCGTTGCCCTAGGGTATCGTGTTCGCTTTCCAGCCACAAGGGGTAGCGCAATTAGGCTGCTCAATGCCCTTTCTTTGAGGGATGTCGAAGACAGAAACGCATTGCTGTGGGCGGTGCTGCGGTTGTGTACAACCTATTGCTGCGGTTGTACCGGTCCATCGCGTATGGTGCAGTCTCACCTGCAGTTCTCCAAAGCAGCCGTCGATTTTGCTGATCTCACGAAGCTGATGCTCAAGCGTGCTCCTCAAGATATATTTGCCGCAGTAGGGGATTTTATCCAGCAACAAATCCGATCCTGCGGGCCGACCCAAGCACGGTGGAACGTGTATCTAGTTCTGGTGCTTGATCGCGTCGTTCAACTCGGGTGGGGTCTTGTCGCTTCATCGCCCAAGCTGGTACACTTGGTGTTAAGTCCGTTTGAGGCGATTTATTTGTCAACTCGAGTTGAAGGCCAGATTGCGCAACTGCGGGTACTCAAGTCACTCTGTGTGGTGTTGCTCGCCGAAAGCTCTACTCGTCGACCGAAATACAAGGAGATGTCCTCGTGGCTTCCAGTTGCACGCACCCTCATGAGCGACCAATTGACATTGAAGCTCAGGTCGATCAGCTCACAGAGCGGTTGTCTGACGACGGTGGCATTGGCGCGCTCGATTGCGGTGCTTTGTGACGACATCAAACAGACGATCGAAGGAAAGGTTTACTGTTAAAGTGCACGAATGACGAGCAGTGTGATATTACAGTCAAGATTGCAGCAATGGGCTGTCGTGCTTCCAAGCGTAGAAGTGTAGTAAACAAAGTGGCAAACTGTCCCATGAAGTTGGTAGTACCAATGCAAAGCATGCCCCGTGCTCTACATTTGACGAGTCACCTCGAAAACCCAAGGGATATGAGGTGGGTAACTTTTCATTGATTTTTCACACATTGAATGCTGTAGGTTCCTGCAGACGTACGGCTTATTATTCGACTGTCGGTGATGTCCACGTACACAGACCCGATTGCACGTTTTGAAAGAACCGCATCGCCGATGGCAGCCGCGCGCTGCTGTCTTCCAACTCTCTCCACTCAGAGTTGGCGAGACGTCGAATCTCCTGCTCGTATCCAGACCACGCGTGTTCAATTCTTTTTCAGGTGCGTTTCAGTGATACCTGCCGTATGACTTACCAGTGATCTCCTCACGGCGATCTTACTCGGACCGGCTGCATTGTAGATCCCCTCGGGTGTTCGCTCACGCTGCAATCGGAGGTAGTTTTCGAGAATGTACTCGTTCGTTGCATCGACGTCCATGGCTCGACGATACAGCAGCTCGGCTTTGTCAAGGTCGCCACGCATGCACTGCAGAAAGACGGCGTGATTGCCCATAACCTGATCACATATCCAATCTAATCGTAAGTCAACGTCACTGGTAAGATTGGGGTACAGGAACGAACTGACTGACATTGGCGCTTGTGGGGTGGAGGAACATGGCATAGCGGAAACAGTTTTGTTCCACGTGTGTGAGAGACGTGGACAAAAAGGGGTCGACTTGTCGAGCGCGATCAAGAAGCCCGAGGCCACGTGCCCACGTTTGTTTGGCTGGATACCGACACGAGTAGATAAGCAACACTGCGAGACCCACAAGCGCTGGGACGTGGTCTGGATCAAGCTGTGGGCAGCAAAGACTCCAGCCATCAGATGAGGAATCAAGCACTATTTTCAGGGGCAGACACATACTTTGAGAGCCGCCTCGTAAAACGTCGACGCCGCCTTGTACTGCACAAAGACAAGGGCAAGTGACAAGTCAGTGCTGCCTTGTCTATGACAAATTAAGGTCGCACAAGCCCATTCGACCTACTACGTACATCGTGATGAAGCACGTGTCGCTGGTACGCATAGTGTGTGATCGGCTCGACGTGTCGCCGGTCCGTAACGTCGGTTGGAATGTGAACGTGCTGGTGGAATACCATGGCGAGCGACAGACACCGCAGATTCCACTCGGGGAAGCCACGCGTCCACATTGCCCGTCGAAACCATCGCTGCAGTCTTAGCGCTGCCTCGGCGTCGTCTACTTTGCTAAAGACACCTCGCCTCGGATTGAAATACCGCGCCTCGGGCAGTGCCATTGCGTCCTCGTTCCAGATCCACACGTCGGCCGGATCCACGACGTCTTTATCGCCAAGGCTATGCGGCTTGTCGAGATACGTGAGCACATCGTGCTTTCGGCGATGCGTATACACCATGCGGTGAAGCGTTAGATCGACTGCTTTGGTGTACGAGCGCTGGGCCAACGACTGCACGTAACGAATTGCCAGCAGACGTCGCACCATCGTTTGCACCAAGAGTACAAGCGCGAGTTCCCGTTGCTGTCGAGCATGGTAGGCACGTGCGTCGCGCTCGCGCTGGTCCCGCTCCCGTCGCTCGATCGCCTTCGGCATCATGTCGCGTGTCGGTGGTGTTGTCCCGTAATGCATGAGGTAGCCAAGGAGGAATCGGATCCCGCGCAGTTTGTGAGGGCAGCTTCCTCCAAACGTGTTAATCACGATCGACCGCGCGATCATTTCATCTGCGGTCTTGGAGTCCGCGCAGCCATCGACTTCGCCTGGTTCAGCTTGCAAACCGGCGAGTGTCACGAGCTGATAGGCGAACGACGTTGTGAACGTGAAGCGGGTCTTTGTCGAAGACGCGGAGGCATACGCCACAAGCGTGAACTCGTGAGCGTGCAAATGCACGCGGACGAATCGAAATGTCGGCGATGCTGTAGATGGAGAAAAGGTCTGGACCCGGACATGTCCCTGATACACGAGCTGAAAGTACGTACAAAAAAAGATAGTACACACAACAGCACAAGGGTAAGCAAGCTTCATCCACATGGTTCGAATTAGCCAAGACCCATACTCGTCCAAGAGAAGTCTCCACGGCGTCTCGATACAGCCGAAAGACTGAGTCGCTCCACGATGGCGACTCTATCCGTACGTTCGGTCGTCGTATCTTTAAATGGAGTCGCTGAACAAGCACCCATAGCTGCCAGCGATTCAACTGTCGGACGTCCGCTGGCTTTGTGGCTGACAGAATGGTCTCTGCGTCGTGTTCGAGGACGTCCAGTGTGCGTTGATCGACTCGGATGGATCGACACCAGTTTGTGATCGGGTCGAGCAGTTCAAACTCGTACCCAGGTTCAACTACCTGTAGGTCAGTAGTAGTGAGCGAAGTCGACGAGAGTGAGGACGATGGCAAAGGTGAAGGCAAAGACGACCAGCGATACAGGCTTGCTCGATACAGTCGTGACGCAATTTGATACGCACCGGCACACACGAGGCGATCGCGCTTGGCAAGAATTCGCGCACGACGCGCGAGCCAAGCGGCATTGATCTTTTTCCAGCATCGCAGGATGCGGAGCCGCGCGCGCATCCATCGTTGCAGTCGCAGCCGCATGATCTCCACGCGCTGTGCTCGTTCCAGTCGCAGGCGTCGCACCAGGCGCCTCGATTTTATGAAGCGCTGTATCTGCATGGCCGTAGTCTTCAACTGGACAAAGACCTTGCGCACCTTACGCATCTTGTACACGCTCTGCAGTTTCGCGGCCGCGCGACGCTCGTTCTTCAAGCGCGTGAGTTGGGCGATTAGCACCCGGCGGATAAGCAACCTCTTCCAGTTCGCTTGTATCCGCGTTGCGGCACAGTACTCGATGGCTGCTTGCTTCATGCACTGCAACTTTTGAGCCAGTCGCCATTGGTTTATTACGCGCTGCCAGATCGCCTCCATACTCGGCGCTTGAAGCAGCCACTCGAAGCAAAACGCACGAAGCTGCTGCGGTGCATCTCGCTCTTGCCGTGTTCGCAGAACGCGACCAGCGATCCATCGCATGGCATCGACAAATCCATCATATATCATCTCATAGTGGGAGCCCGGGGCTCGGTGGCTGGTAAAAAGAAAAGCGGCGTCACCAACAGTGAGGTACGTCGGCTGGAGACCGCATTCCCGGAGGAATTTGCTGAATTTGACGCTGTCGATGGCAAAACCCGATGGATACGAGAGACGCAAGGCGTCATATTTTGGCCGCAAGAGTTCACTCTCCACATCACACCCGTGCCAGTGCGGCGACCAGTCCACGTCGCGGCTCCAGTGCGTGGCTTCGACGATGTCCTCCAGTAGAGAATGCGGCACATCGACGTGGAAGAAGCGACTGGCGAATGGCCACGTCGACGGTGTACACTTTTTCATTTGCTCTCGAAAATCCCATGTCGGATGGGTTACGCATCGGAGCACGTCGCGTAACCAGCGCAGGGGTACCGTCGACTCAGGAGTTTCGACGCTTTGATCTACAAGTGGCGTGAGACTCCACACGAACGCGTCGCGCATGGTCATCATCACCTCTAATGGACACGAGCGATCACGCGCAAAGCGAACGGCCACCCGCTTGTCGTTTGTGAGGGAGATTTTGGAGACGTGGAGCACACATTCGGGATTCTCTACGGCCAGTCGCATCGGACTCGTTGTGCTGGCCACGCTTAACGCCGCCAACACCTCTGTGGGATATGGCGAACAGAGGTACGCTTCGCTCCGTGATGAGATTGTGAACGTCGCGTACAGTGGCCTCAAGTATTCTGTCTCTGGGTGGAAAGGTCGGTACGGCAAGGCCAGCACCTCGAGCTCGGCGGCAGTTGGGGTAGGACGAAGTGTTTCTTCGACTGGGTCGTCGTTCGCTATGGACTCTGCTTGGTTTGCTTGTGCGATTCTCGGCTTAAGGGGAGATCCGTGCGCGTGTAGAATCGCGGTCGCATCTTGCAGCTGCTGAAATTGAACGAAGGCCTTCCAGTCCACAAACAGCGCGAGCAACGTGTCGATAGCTGACAAGACAGAGGACGAATGTGGCGACGGCATGGAAGACGATGAGGCGGAGGAAGCCACAGTCTGATCCAGACTGTAGAGAGAGATAGCCAGTGGCGAGGCGAGCGCGACCGGGGCAGATTGGGGCTGCTGTGTGAGCTGCTTCGCGAGTGCGGATCCAACCGCGCGACTCAAGGTCGAGAGGATGGATACCCACAGACGCCACTGCTTTTGACTCGCTTTGTGCTGTCGACGTGGAGCTGGCGCGTCCAAGCAGACGACCGCACACGGAAGCAGCTCGACGGCGCGTCGCCACGGCTCGTCCTCGGTCGGCACTAGTATCCCATCGACAAAAAAGCGAAACGACGACGAAGATAAGTGGAGATGGCCGAGCGAGCGGGGGTCATACGCGACGAAGTGCTTTCGCAAATCCGACAGCGGCGTATTAAGGCTGCGGGCCTCAATCGCACCGATTCCAACGAGTTCAAGGTTGGTGTCGTTCGTGGCCAATTCGCTTTCGACTGTGAAGAGAAGCACGTGAATTGAGACGTGGAGATCAACCTCCGCATTGGCCGTGATACACGGCAATCCACGCAAGGGAGACTTTAGACCCAGCGGAGGAGGTTTGAACAACTCCAAAGCTGCTGACGTTTGGAGAAGCAGATGGAGTGTGGTCGCAGAGCTGAGACTGCGTGCCTTGCCGAGGTACTCCGTGAGTAGACGCACAATCGACATCGGCATTGGCACCTTCTTAGACCACGATCCAGCGTATGTGTGATTTGGCTTTTCACGATGACGGATGCGAAGCTCGTCGTGAGCAACGGCGGCAGCCGAGACAGTGTCCTCCCATTCGAATGCGGTGTGGCGACAGTCCATAGCCAACGCTGAGAGATGACCAGACACACAATAAGTGGACACACCAACTGTCGCGCGGTAGAGGAAGTAGCGGCCGCGATGCTTGAGACCACAACGCCAGGAACGAACTGTCGTCTCACCTGTTGTCGTTGTCGCGCGCGGACTCGGTATTAGTGGCTCCACGGTGTGCTGTCGAATTGGGGAGAGTGACAGTATTGACCACGGCACCGTGGTGGTGAGAGGCGGCACGAGCGAGTAGTGGACGCACAGCAGCACGTACGCCGCAATCGATTCGGCCATTCCGCTGATACGTCCGACGGCGTTGAGGGCCTCGTCCCAGCTTTCGAGGGTTGACAGCAGCGGTAGCATCAGCACGGCGTCTACCACGAACCGCACTTGGATGTGTGCGAGAGGCTTGCGGCGTGGGTCGATGGCAGGGCGACGCAGCCGCGCGAGCTTTGTCTCCATTTTGCGCCAGATCACGTCGATGTTGGTGAGGACATCGAGCCGCAGCAATGGCCACGGCGGGATGCGAAGGAATCCGCTGGTTGGTTGATGGAGAAGCGATAGAGACAGTAGCACGGTCTGCAGTGCAGCGACGACATGGTGGACGAGCACGTGGGGCGGCGACGCGAAGTGCACGAGCGTCACGAGATCGCGTTGCTCGAGTCGCGCAGCGGTGTGCTCGCACCGTGTGATAGGGACATGATGAAGACGCGCCAGTAGACCACAGGGGGCGAGCGATTTCGTGGCGTTTCCATTTTGAACACAATCCGCCTCCATGCCTGTGCCCTCTCCATGCTGTGGATGGCGTCACTGTCGAGTCGGGTGAGTTCTCATTGGACGGGTATTTTTACATCCCGTCGGACTGACACGCGCGGTGTTGTGATCGTGACTGCGGTTGAAAAAAGAAAGCGTATCGGATACGCTTGATCGTTTAATCGGTGGGAGCATTAAGTTCTTCTGGAGCTCGAGGAAGACTCACAGCCAAGCGCAAGCCAAGGGACTAAGCACTTGAGTAGCAGCAGCACAGCAAAATAGGTATATTGAGCTCGCGTGCGAGATACTACTCTTCTGGTCTAATCTGAATACGCCGTGGTCAGCGCGCGGCGCCACGCATCACAACGGCGCAACGCACTGCGCGCGTAATTGTACTGCTCATACCGAAGTAGCCAGTTGTTGACGAGGGCCGAGTACGTTTGCGCCACGTCATAGGCGTACCAACGGAGTGCACGCACGACAACATCGACGATCGCCAGTTCGTAGTCCAGCTCGAAGGGACGATTGTGGTTCTTGAGGTGGAGGCAGACCACCAAGCGGAGCGCCGTCTCAAACGGCACGGGACCGAGCGCGTGCTGGCTCTGTGCAAGCACGCGGTAAGTGGCGATGGTGAGGTCATCGTTGGCGAGCTCGAGCCGGGTCAGCTCATGTGGAAGACGAGCCGCCGTCGAATCCATTCTCGTGCGGACGGAGACGGACGGCTGACTGGATACACCTATGGCGCGCGTAGGACCTTTAGCGTTCGTACTGGAGAGGGTGGTGGACTTTCCTGTGCTGCGTCTCGATTGGTTGACAAACGGCACATCACAGACATGGGTTTCCTACGGACATGGGTACTGTATCCAATCCAATCTTCGTCGATGACGCGTGCAAAAAACGGATTTTGATTGGTGCAAATAATTACCTAATCCTTAGTTGATTGGCTAGAATGATGTCAACGCTGGTTGGACATGTTGTGGTGCCGCAAAGTGATGGTCCTTCAACGTTAATGTTTCTTCATTAGCTCACTTCGGCGACCATAGTTAACCAGTCGCCAATCACACCGTACTGCACAGCACAGCACAGCACTCGTGCACACCGCCGTCCGCCACCTGCCATCACCATCACAGCATCATGCCCCGCCCGTCCCGCAACAGCTTCACGCCACCGACCGCACGTGGCGCGACCTCCGACACGGCCTCAGTCACTAACTCGGCGACCACCAGAGCCGCCACCCTCGTCGTCGCCCTCCACGGGCCCTTGGGATCATGATGA
>JAADVD010000410.1:0-25859 GCA_023334535.1 Pythium vanterpoolii
TCCTCGGTTCCGGAGAAGGCGGTTCGCGGCGTCTAACCTCCATGTCATCACTCCTTGGTTCTGGAGAAGGCAGGTTGCGGCGTCTAACGTCCGTGTCAAAACTCCTCGATTCTCCAGTCGCCGGCTCGTAGCGCCTGGCGTCCATATCATAGCTCCGCCTTGGCGACCGATCACGGCGTCTAACGTCCATGTCAAAACTTCTTGGCTTCGGAGAAGCCGGCTCGCGGCGTCTAACGTCCATCTCTAAACTCCTTGATTCTGAAGTCCCCGGCTGGTGGCGTCTGGCGCCCGTGTCAAAACTCATACTCAGATCGGCACCTGGTGGATCGTGGCGTCTAGCTTGCATGTCAAAACTCGTGCGCAAGTCCGACGATGGGTCGCGGCGGCGTGATCGGAAATCGTACTCGTCCACCGAGCGCCGTTCACTGTGCGCGTCATACTGCGGCACAGTGTGTGGGACATCGTGCACCATCGACGGCGCGTTGTGGGGCGTCAGCGATGGCGACGGCGGTGAGGGCGAGCAGGATCGCTGGCGCCGCATCTGCGGCTTCCGTCGCGCTTTGCGGGCTTCTTCGCGCGACGCCGATGGTGGTGGTTTCGGTGGCGTCCACAGTGACTGCACTAAGTCGTTAAGATCCATGGCGAACGCTGGCTGGAACGTACGCGTGCTCAAGTCGTCGCTGTCGAGCGGTGTGTCATCACGTGACATGGGCTTGTTCAAGTCGAGTGGATGCGCTGGATCCCAGTGTGTGCGCATCCACGGGTTTGGCCACATGGCGCGTTCTTTCGATTTGGTCCGTGTTGTTGACGGTTGCCGTCCGCTGGGACTCACACCGCGGTCCTCTGTCGCGGACGCGGTCGTTTGTTCTCGCCGACGTCGGGACGATCCGTCGTCTCGTCCGCGCGCCTGGTCCGGAGAGTACATCGCAGACTTAGAGCGACGCGTATCTGAATTCGGTTGGACCGACTGTCGAAATGAGTCCGTCAGTTAGTCGGCGCTAATATTCCTGCGGCCTTTTGAAGTGAAGTGAGTCAGTCGTCTTCCAAACTGTTCGGGTCTTAATGCTTGCTGGGTGGTTCCCACTTGATTTAAGGTGTGACTGCCGCGTCCTCCAGTATTGGATAGTGGACAGCTGGAAGGGGTGTGCTGTGAGTGACCGGACACGGCGCGAAAAGCGCACAAGTTCCTTCTCACGATGCGGCGAACCGCCACTTGGGGGTCGTCACGTCGGAAGCCGACTTGGACCACCGACGCAGTGGCTGGGACATTCATCCCAAGGTCCCACGATCCGCAATGTTCGGTTCGCAAGTCAGCAGTTCCCCGTGTAAATCGATACCGAATATAAAGGGAATGGGGCATAAGCGCATCGCTTAAGTACGCTTTTGATAATGTACTTAACAGACACTAAACAGAATATATGTCACTATGACACACAAGTTGCCATGCAAAAAATGCGGTGGTGGCGAAAGCCCAACCTACCGCAAGCTGCCGAGCGGATCAGCGGAAAGGAACGATGGTAGCGCACGCTGCCGACGATGCCAAGCGCAAGATCAAGAAGCTCACAAAGGAGAAGATTGAGGAATTCGCCGCGGAGCTACGAAAGAACAATGGGCAAGTGGATTTGTCAGGCCGCGGTATCGAGACCATTGTCAGTCTCGATGGACTCAAGGACACCACCAAACTCGACCTCAGTCGCAACAAGCTCACGAAACTCACGCACATGAAAGAGGTCTCCGGACTCACAATGATCCGTCTTACGGATAACAAGCTCAACGGCGATGTGCGTATGATTACCTAGCGAAGGTTGTGGTCTTGTATAACTCATGGGTTTGTTGTTCCTCAGGGTCTAGCTGAGCTCCAGCACCTCAAGAAGCTCGTGATCTTGAACGTTGCCGAGAACCAAGTGTCGCGCATTCCTGTTGAGACGCTGCGCCACCTCAAGCAAGTGAAAGCGCTTGTGCTGAACAATAATTCGATCACGACACTCGAGTGGATCCCTTCTTTTCCCGAGCTGAACTCGCTGATTGTGAGTCATAACCGCATCCCGCAGCTGCTGCCGCGTACGATTGAACGCCTACCCAATTTGACCAAGATCTCGATGACCCACAATCTGCTCGAGGTACGCGATTACAGCTTAGGCACATTTGTGGTATACACATGCTGAGGCTTGTTGAATTGATTCATGTAGGACCTCCCGGATCTGCGCTCGCTGAAGAACCTGACAGAGCTCCGGTTCTCTCACAACAAACTGACAACTGTACCTCCATCCCTTGCCAATCTGCGTACGTATTCTCCTACGACATCTGTGCATTCTGTGAATCTGACAGTTTGTATATTTCAGCCAACCTGAAGATCCTGGAGCTCGGTCACAATCTGATTGACGAGTGGAGTGGCATTGAAGCTTTGAGCAACTTGAGAAACCTTAAGCAGCTCAGTCTTACCGGCAATCCGGTCTACGGTGCTCCATTGGACACGAAGAAGGGCGAGAAGGCAGACGCGGATTCGGACTCGGACACCAGCTCGATTTCCGACTCTGACGAGGAAACGCTTTCGGCTGAGGAGAAGACAAAGCTCAAAGAAGTCAAGCGTCTCGATGCCAAGCATAAGCAGTACAACTTTAAAATGAAGCGGCTGTTTCCCAACCTTGTGATTCGCGATGGTCACCGCGTGCTGAGCAAGAAGGTCCACGGGTATGTGGCACCACCCAAGGAAGAGAAGAAAAAGGAGAAAAAGGAGAAGAAGGAGAAGAAGGAGAAGAAAGAAAAGAAAGAAAAGAAAGAAAAGAAGGCCAAAAAGAACGATGTAGAAGAAGACGCGAATGCCACGAGTGGTAAGCGGAAACGCGACGGTAAGGCGGACGAACGACCAGAACAGGAAGCCGCCGCTGGTGACATGGAAGAACCACCCGCAAAGATTGCAAAGACCAAACGCGACAAGCACAACAAAAAAGCGACCCATCACAAGTTGGAAAGTGCGGTTACCGTGGACGTTGTGATGGAGGAGGCACCTGTGAAGGGTTCAATCTCTAAAGAAAAGAAGGCCAAGAAGACTAAGGAAAATGGCAAGGGCTTGGAGACTGTTACGACCGCTGAGAATTATGCTGTCAAGTCTAAGAAGGACAAGAAGGGCAAGAATGACAAAGGAAAAGAGGGCAAGACCAAGAGAGGCAAGAACGAGCGACTCCCCAAGGTTCGTTGGACGGTATTGTGGATATGGAGCGGGGGTTGCCGACTCATGGTTTGGTGTCGCAGGAGGTTGCGAGTGGAGTGGTTGCCGTTAAGCAATTCAAGAAAGCCAAGCCAACCAAAGCCAGCGAGACGGCACCTGTGGATCTTACAAAGGTCGACTTTACGCCTGATGTTGGTCTGGGTGGCACATCGGCATGGCATTAGCTGTTGGTTTCGTATCTCAACTTTATTCCTCGGAATTCAAATTCTGACGTTGTTTTCTCACCTACTTCGATATTATAACAACAAAATTGTTGTTATATCAGTACCCTTTGATACTCGGTGGTGCTATCGTGTAAGAGAGGTTTGTGCCAGAATCAAAGGAGCGGTGTACGCGACGACCGGAAAATCGGACCAACAGAAAATCAACAAGAAAGCAAGATGGCACACAACCCGTTGTCCGCGTTCATCGGCTCGTTCATGCCTCCATCGAACGAGAGCGAGACCGCTGCCGTGGTGCGTAGACTGCGCTACCCTCCCACTACGCGCTCGTGGCGTTTATAGTACCTGGCGACGTCTCTTACCTGCACAATCTCTTCCGCTGTAGGCCCACTTGGAAACGCTGCAGGAAGGTGCGCAGTGGCGCCTCGAGGACGACGCCCTCGCAAAACGACCCAAGGGCTACCACCAGAAGCCCACCTACACGAGCCCCGAAGGGTTCCCAGAGGTCCCGCGCCAGTACACGGTCCCTAGTCACTCGGCTGACCGGGACTTCGCGACCTACGCGGCCAACTCGTACTCGTCGGCCATTGCGATCCAGGAGCTCATCAAAAAGCGCGGCTTCTAAGCGAATCATCAGACGAGCAAACAGTGTATGGACAGCCGCGTGCGTATGCGATGGAGGGAGAGCGGCAGCAGCGTGGAGACGCATGGAGCGCAGACTGGTGGTACCATCAATACAATACACGCCCGACCTGGCGATGGATATGAATATGAAAACACGTGTGGTGGAGAAGCGCTTGTATTATATAGAATGTTCTACAGGTATTTGGGTTGCTTGGATGGAACGATTCTGTTCGAGATATCCTGAGTTCTGCGTGGCGTTGGGCGGTGTGTACAAGTAGACCTGCGTTTCCCATCATCAACGTTCGATCGTCAGCTCCTTTGGGCGCTCATGTAGGTATGACTGGATCGCATATTGCTTATAATACCTTGGTGCCTTTGAAGTCGCGCTTGTCGGTGCATTCCCAACCTGGTACCGAGAACACATAGGTCACAATGCGGATGCCACGGTCCCGAGCTTCTTCCAGTCTACACCAACAGAACATTTGTTCTCCGTCAGACCATCCAGGTGTTGGAATTGTTACGACAAAACAGGATCCGACTTTGGCAACAGCATTTTTAGACCCTACAACAACCAACAAAAAGACAAATCGTTGGGGATTTCCAACGCCAACAAATCCCCGTATTCGCCAACGAACCTGTGGCACAAGGTACATGAACAGCGCCGTAGCTTCGGAGAGATCAGCTTGCAGTGCGTCTCCATGACGGATTTGTACGAGATGCTCCACGTCTTGGTCCTGTTGGATAGTAGTGGTAGTAATTCGCACCACCGTCAGGCTGGGGTAGCAGTTCACGAGGCGAATCTCACGCCACGTACGTGGACGCGATCGCGCGCCTTCTGTACGAGCGATGCATCGTACTCCACACCCACACACCTATCACCAGTATCAGCATGAGTCCTTGCAATGCAATGGATTACACAGCGTCATAATTAGTTACGGACCTTGTGCCGGTCGCGTGGGCGGCGTGCACGAGCATGCGCGCGTCGCCGCAGCCCAGATCAAACAGTACGTCCTCGGCTGAGAGCTGCAGCAGCTCCAGCGCATGCGCGAGTACACCGTCGCCACTGGGTGTGAACGGTGCGAGCTTGGGGCCAACGCGGCCACTGTCGTCGCTGCTCATCGGAGCTTTTTGAAGCAAATGGGTCCAACATCCAGAATTTCCAGATAGTCACTAAAGAGAGGATTGTGGCTGTTGAGTGGCACAAAATAGTGACATATCTTGCTGGTCGCCCACCAAACAGAAATGGAAGCCATTGGTGACGCGGCGTTTGTCGGCGACGGCCAATACATCGGGGATGGTGGCGCGACGCTGCAGCGTTTATGGTATGTTGTATCCATGTGTATCTCCTTCTTCCATGGCGGACACGTTATCCGACTGTATCATAGGGAGTTTACGACGTGGCGCATGATCAAAGGGTGCCCAGGACGATACATCATTAAGCACAAGAAAACCAATCCAGTGTTGGTCGGCGCGACACCCGTCACAGCGTTAGACGCACGCGCATTCCTTACTGCCGCTCTGGGCGATACACCTGATCTCGTGCATGATCTCGTGAGCGAACGCTGTGTCGACCGCGTCCAAGTCGTCGTGTTGCCCGACGCCGGCGGCGTCATCACCTACTGCAAGCGAGAGGATTCATTCGATAAAGCATCACCAACCGTCTACGTTCATACGCTAAATACAGCGTCTGGCCTTCAACGCAAATTGGAGGGACTACGGTTAGACCACGTGCTCGAGATCTCTTCAGGTGTCGAATCGTTGGACAAGTGATACCGACGGGGGGTCACGAGGTGGGCTTCTGCATGGATGCCAGGGTCTGTTGGAAACGCACCATAGATTCTTGGGCTTGTCGCATCGCGCTGTCATTGGTGTGGGACGTTGGTGTGGCAGTGGTGACTCGAGATTGACGCGGGGTCGCTCCAGTGTTTCCAGGCGCTTGGGATCGTCGTTGCATCCATTTCCGATACATTTCGCTTTGCGTGTCGGGTGGTAAACTCTTCCAGCTTGGCATTGAGATCTCCACGGTTTGGAATGCCACGTCATCCTCGCTATCATTGTTATGTGATCTCGAGTTGTCTTGGTTGGTGGTCTCGAGTGAGAGCGCATTGGTCAGCAGACGCTCAATAAGCCCTGTCCGGTAGAACTCAGCAGTGGTATCGTCAGGATTGAATGGATCGCTATCCATGTTCCTTACTGGATCCAGTAAGAGCTCAAGCTTGTGGCGCGACTCGTTCATTGTGGCGTGCATATCTGCTTGTGCGGATACCAATTGCTGCTCGAGTTGGTCGAGGTCCAAGTCGTCGTCTCCAAACGGGTCGCTGTGAGTCCCAAAGGCGTGGAGTTCGCGAAGGGATTTTCTAAAGAGAGCAGCAGTAAATATATCAGTACATGACCTATTTACCATGCCATCGTGGCGAAGTGACGTACGTTGTTGCCTCTGTTTGTAGGCGGATCTGATCATGTAATCTCTTCTTCATGGTCGCCAATGCCTCTGTGTTGGCGTACTGGCCTGGTTGCAGGACAGTCGGAAGCATTGTCGTGTGCTTTACAGTCGGTGCTTCCTGCCGGAGCTTGAGAAATGCCGCCATCTGAGGAAACTGGATATCACCATGGGGCTGCGGCCTGCGAGAAACACTATCGGCCAGTTGTGGCTGCAGCCCTCTCGCTCGGTGTTCTTCGAGTCGCCGCTGTGCGCTGCCTGCAGTCACTTGCATCGCATCGTGTGCGACCTGCAGTTGCAGGAGTTCTTGTTCTCTTGCACGTAGTTTGTTTTCACAGATAATCAGTTTTTCATCGGCATCGCGACGGTCTCTAAAAAAGGCGCGAGAGTCTCAGTCCGTGGGAAGATTACGGGAGACTAGTACGTTTAAGAAGATGATCACCTTTGCATCGAAGCAGCGGCTGCCACATGACACGTCAGCTCGGCGCGAGCTTTTCTCACGTCACTGCGGAGTTCGACACACATCTTTTCTGTCTCGTTTTGGATCACGCGAAGGCTCGTGATCTCGGTTTCCAACTAATAGTGAAGCAGAATACGGATGAGCGATTCCAGTGGAAGCGAGTCAAAAACGGAAAACCGGAACGCACATCAACAAGCTCCTTCTGGTGCTGGCTGCGATGAAGTCGTAGCAGTTCTTGTCCCGCACGCACTTCGGCTTCGAGGATCTTCACCTGCAGTAGACGCTCTCCTTTACCAGCCTGAACTCATCAGCCTCCCACAGCACGCGTAGCTCACCTGTGTCGACGAGCGCATCTCAAGAAAGCTCACGAACTCGCTTGTCGCTGAAGCTTCCTGGGTGAGGTTCGGTTCGACGTAAGGATGCTGACCTTCACCGCTGCTGTCAATGGGCTCTGCATCGAGAGCAAGCGTGATGCTGTCGATGACTCGCTCGTGGGCTCGTAGAACAGCTTTATCAAATTCGCTTTGGCGTGACGCACTCAGTGCTGACGCTAAGTTGGCCAGCTCCTATGAGAGCAGATAACAGAGTATCAGCTCTATGCGATTCCATGCAGATAGCTAGGCACGGACTCACTGTCTTGACTGTGTGGAGGCAGATACTAAGCCTCTCCATTGATTCGGCTTGCAGATCCTTCAAAGATAATTCCGTTGTGGCGTTCATTTCATCTACACTGTTTGCGTCATCCTTTGGTAGATCGTCCGTGTCCGTTGCGTTGTCCTGAAGGGCAAGTATCGTTGCCGTGGTCTGCGTCCGAATCGATCTCGTCTCAGTCAGTGCGGGTTCACGACTTGCAAGCGCCTTATCTGTCGTCACAAGCGTCTCTACGATAGCGTCTATGACGGGCTCGACGACGTCTGCCCTGCGTGGCTCAGCTTTGGACCCTGGCGTCCGCTTTCTTGATAGCATGAGTTTCAAGTCACTGATCAAACCAATCTTTGTCCGTGTTGGTGGACTAAACAAACTTTTTCGGTGTTTTCGTTTGGCCACATCGTTGACTTCGCGCTTGGCACTTGAATCCGAGCTTTTCACAATGGTGGTATCCACGCTCAGCAGTTGTTTCAGCGACCGTCTTCTCTGTAGCTTATTAGACTCATCCGATTCAGCTCGTTTCTCGGGGACGGCCGTTGGCACCACCTTCTCTGTTGCCTCCACCACGCTTCGTTCCTCTTCATCAGCCGCTTCGCTGATCTTGTGGAGTGATCCTTGCAACGGGTTGGGCTGGTCGTCATTGTTGGTTGCGTCTGGTGAGCTACGTGGGGATTCGACATCTTCCAACATCATACTTTCACTACTCTGCATGGTCTTCATGGCCTTTTGCGCCAAGAGGAGGGAAGGCGGACGCTCAAGCTTGTGGAGAAAAGTTGGTGATCCTATCACAGTATCGTTTTCTTCGTATGCAACAGTGTCGGACGGTGTATCAGACTTGAAAAACGCCACGCGATCCGTCTGCTCGCCGTTATCAATCTCCATCGATTCCAGAGCTAACTTTACAGGCACCTCCTCCAAGCTGATTTGCGATGGAAGTAATTTCATCTCCTTTGTCGGACTTGATGTGGAAGTGAAAAAGTCGTCTTTGGCAGATGGCGTGAAACCAATCACTGATGCCGAGTCTTGATTTCGCTGCCTTTGACAGCGAATGCGAAGACCAGGAAACTCTGCCTCTGCCGCCGCGTGAGCACTGTCGCTAGTGCCGAACGCTGCAATTGCTCTAATAGTAATTACGCACCCAATCCATACGTTGTCAATCATAAACTTGTAGTCCAGAAACGCAAAATCGTTGTTGGATGTACCTGGTACCCGACTCGTTGAGGGCGAGCGATATTACGTCGCCGAACGGCGCTGGTTCGCAGATTGGCGATTCATTTGCGCTCTCTGTCGCTGGAGCGTCAACGCCACCTGTGGTGACGTGTGTGGCCGTCTTAATCTCCGTATCGCTTGACTGACTAATCTCACTCCCTTCGTTGTACGGTAGAGCATTGGCATATTCGATCATGAGACGGGCAATGCGCTTTCGTTGCTTGCGCACAGCTTCTAACCAACCGTTCCACGGGCGTAAGTTCAAACCTACAGACGTTGGGTATTTCTGTATCAGAACGTACTCGTATCTGCATCATTTTCATCCGTTGGACGAATGACGAATACGCCAATGTGCTTTGCCAGACTCTTTGCATTCATGCGACTGGGAATACTCGTCGAGATCTGCACGCATCCATACCACGTTACAGACAGCACATCCCACTCCTGCTTCCATTCGATATCACTCACATGGTGGAGATGAATCAGCAATACCTTGAGCAGCTCTCGTTTTGTTGGTGCCAACCGCTTGACCGTCGCGAGAATTTCGTGGAGTGTCGCGTTGTCGTCCTGTTGAGCTGTTCGCTCCAGAAGCAACTGACTCATTGTGTATGGCATCATCGGCTCGTAGTCGTCCCCCAGTATCTATATCACACATATACATATCTATCAATCACATAACTCTACACGCAGCGTCAAGCCTGATGCTCGCACCTCCTTGATGGCGGCTGTCAGCGAGTAGGGGCTAAATGATGCCAGGTCCGGCAATGGTTCGTCGCCGCGGCCACGTAAAACACGCAAAATCTCCTCTGTCTCGTGTGCAAAGGGTGCATCTCGTCGATACAATCCCTCTGTGCGTCGGTGGTGTTCCTCTAGGAAATCAATGAGTTGTAAAAGTGTGTCTGCTACATGCTCGGGCATAGGCGGCTTGAGCGAATGAACTTTGTGATCACTTTGTGCGGTCAATGGTGACTGCGATTGCGCTTGTTGCTGCCGCACACGGAAGAGCGACGGCGGCGACAATGCATGTAGAGCTTGGAGGAACGAGCGCGACACATTGAGCGGCGGTGGTAGCGACGTCGGTACGGTTGGCATGCTCGGTCAGAGCAACTACAAGTGTTTCCTTCAACAGGCACATAACTGCAACTGGTTTCATTAACGTGTTCGTAACAGTTAAGTGAATGTAGCCATCTCAGTGCATCAGTCACTACTGGGGATAAATTCCTGAACGGGCGACGACGGTGCAGTCGGCGCCGGCAGTGGTACGTAGCTCGACCAGCAGTCGCGGAACGCGCACTTGCGCTCGGGCTCACGGTAGACCCACGTGCCGTCGACGCAGATCTTGATGTCCCACGGACACGCCTGGCGAGGAAACCAAAAGCTGTTAGACAGGACAGGCACCTGCACAGCATGGACGAGGGAGGTACACTACCTGTGGATCATCAATCGGACGTTGGACACGCTTGGCGGTCGTCCACGTAAGGGCGCCAAGCGCAACTGCGATCAACACGTAGCGAGGAAGCATAATTTCTCTCGGGTAGTTTTAAAAAAGTGGTTTCCTGTGTCTCTGCAAAGGTAGAACAAGATGACAAGTCGCGTTGCTTTCGACGCCGTAGTCTCGTGCATAGTCTTCTCTATTTGTTCATAACCCTCTAACGTATATAGTCTATGAGCATCCACTCCCTCGTTCCCTCGCGCTTCTACTGCTGCATGCGACCGACATTCACAAGCTGCAGATCGCCGTGCACTTGACGCGCCAAGCGTGTGACATTCTCTGTCGCCTTGGAGGCGTTCGCTGCCTCGCACGCGTCCAAACGCTGGACAGCAAAGGCATTGTGCTGGACAAACCAGTGCTTGAGTGGTGCCGCTTGTACAAGCAACTGAAACGCCCTGAGCTTCTTGGTGACGGTCTCAGCAACGTCTGTCGCTGCATACTGCAATATCGCGTCCACGACGCGTCGCACCACGTCGTCCGAGAGAGCAATCGTCACTACGAGATCCGTGAGCAGCTCTAGCTCTTGGGTCTGCGCGTCAGTCGACGACGCATATGTCAGCAACGTGCGGGCCGCGGCGTCGACGACTGTCGTGACCATCTCAGCTGGCAGTTCGCCACGGTGGATCGGCTTGACCGATGCAAAGCAGGCACCGTACAGCAGCATGAGCGTGTGGATGTCTAGCGGCTCCATAGTATCGAACGTTGCGGCCTGGCGCGCCAACGCTGGTGTGAGGATCTTGGCGAGTGACGCACCCATGTTCATGGTCAGCAAGACGCGACACACGTGGCGAGTGAGCTGGAGATGCTGCTGCTGTTGCTCAGGTGTCCACGGCTCGGTGGGTTCGTGGATACGACCCAGAATACCGCTCATGAGAAAGCTCACAAAGTGGGCAAGATCCAACACCGCAATGCGCTGGTGGAGAATGTCCATGAGAAAACTCTTGGCGTCAATGTGGACCCGAGGACTCTTGCAGCAGCTCGCAAGGGCACGCAATAACCCCACAGGGTACGATGGCAAATGGTACACCAGTGACACGAACTCGAGCTGATCCGAAGCCGATAAATCGTGGAATCGAAACTGCGTGTGCGCTGTGTCTTGCGCCGTGAGGTTGAAAAAGCCTTCGAGGTTGGTGAGCACGCTATCAGCAGCACCACTGGCGGCCAACTCGGTCGGGAGTTGCTTCATGACCGAGATCATCGTAAACAAACACCGTCGCCCAAGCGCCATGTGCGCGGCATCGAGTTGCCGCATAAACTGACCAAAGCACGTCAGCCACTGGAGGACGAGCGGCCACGACGGCCACTGCCGCAGATCCGACAACCGCTCAATCACAAACGCACAGCACATACGGAATGCCATGGACCGTGACGAGCACTGAGCAAAGAGCTGCGTGAACGTATCGAGCAGCGCATCCTGCTGCTGCGGCGACGGCATGGATGCGAGGACCGACGCCAGTACCTCCAGCAGCCCACGCACAATGCCGTGTGTGCTCGCGAGCGCCCGGAGCTCGTCGGACGCCGCATACTTCGCCATGGCTGCGACCACAAACTGCGTGACGCGGGCGTCCAAATCCACTGTGGAGTCGGCACGGAAGGTGGGCGGAAGCCGGAGCTGCACACACGCGAATTTGGCGAGTGCGACATTGATGCCGTACCACCGCGAGAGGTACGCGTCACCACCAGCGGTCAAATTATTGTCTGGGAACATGGGGAACCGTGTAAGCAGTTGGTCCTGCAGCTTGCGCGCCATCGTGCGCAGCTCGGTCTCGCCAGCATTGTCGGTGAGTTGCTCGAGGTTGGCTGATAGAATCACCGTCACACACTCAATGATCCGCTGCAACTGCGCGACGTCGTCGTCCGAGAGCGTCTCGAGCACGTCGCTCTCGAGACATTCGAGCCACAGATACAGCAAGGGCCGCAAGAGCGTCCGTGACTTTTCCTGCCAGAACCCAACGCTCCGCATACGGTCCGATTGGTTCCCAACCACGAGTGTGGGCGCTGCATAGAGCAAGAGCACGGGTGTCGACGTGACCGACGCCATGCGCTGGACATCGCGGGCTGTCGAGGTCGTGGTCGTCGAACTCTCGTCCTCGGAGAAATCAATCGAGTGAAGCAGTTTGTGGAGCACCGTCAGCGCAGAGAACCGCAGTGCGAGTGCACTCGACGTGGATGTTTTTTTCTTGGTCGTCGGACGATTGCCACTGGCGTGTTGCTGCTGGTCACTTTGCCTCTTATTCTTGATGCCGGTGCCATTGCCGCCAGCGTTGAGGACGTCGTACTGGTTCGTAATCCGAATCCCCTGGGTCTGTGCAGCCGCAATCAGATCGCGGAAATTCTCAATCAATCGCCCGAGTTGGTCGAGGCCCGCGTCCACACTAAGGAGCTCTGGCGCGACTTCGAGCAAGACACTAATCGCCCGTAGTGTGTCGTGGCGAATGCCCACTTGCAAGTGCGTGAGGCCGCTGCAAAAGTACATCGCAATGAGCTTGGCAAACGGCCGCAATGACTTGCCGTCGACCATGACAGCAATCAGCACTTTCCAAGTCTGCACGGCAGCGTCCCGGACAATCGCTTCTTCGTCGACAAAGGTCCGGAGGAAGCGCTCGAGCACGACTGCGACGTTGGCCAACACATTGTCGGCGTGCAGTTGCGCAAGCTCCTTTAAACCTTGAAGCGCGCGCTGTCGCATGTGGGCGTTGTAGTGTCCAATGTTGGCGAGTAGCTCCTGGAGCGTCGCATGGCGATGGGTCACGGCGGCGTCACCCTTGTCAATGAGCGAGCTCTGCTCGAGCATGTTGATGCGGCGCGACGCGACCGCGACCGACGTGACATTGGCGGCCTGTGGAGCCTTGCGGCCGACCTTGCGCTTCGGCCGCTTGAAGTCGCCCGGCTTTTTCTTGGCGCCGGCAGTCTTGGTTGGCTTCCCCATGGTCGCCAAGTAATAGGGCGTCTGCCTCTTGAAGGTTGATTTGATGGCCTTGGGCGGGTCGCCAATGCTTTCACCTTCTATGATTGGCTGTAAATTGACGATGAATTAAATTGATTGGTGGTAAATGAATTTAACCGATAAAATACCGGTATTCTTGGGCCAAATCACCTCCGTCTTTTCCTTCGGGAGGTCGGTTGAAAAATTACGATCGTCACGCTGGTGGGATCCGATCTCTCTCTCTCTCTCTCATCGCGACGATGAGCAAGGCGGACGCCAAGGAGCTGCCGCGCGGCTGGAAAGAGGTCGAGAGCAAGAGTCGCCCTGGTCAAAAGTACTTTCTCCATGTCAAGACTGGCGAGAAGACCTGGAAGCTCGCGCATGTCCACGCCAAAGAGCGCGAGCTGCGTCACAAGGCCCACAGCAAAGAGAAAGACACGAACAAGAAGAGCAAGAGCAGTGATGGCAGTGGCGAGACTGTTCATGTGAGTGATGGTGCCCTGATACGTATTGGGTCCGTGTGGTTTGGGGAGGCTCATACAAAGGGTTTACTAGGCCTTTCACATTCTGGTCAAACACGCGGGCTCGCGCCGGCCATCGTCGTGGCGTCAGGACAACATTACGCGAAGCAAGGCTGTGGCGTTCGCCAAGGCCGAAGGCATCCGTGACAAGCTCGTGGCGCGTATGAAGGAAGAGCCGGATGTACGTACCGTGTGGGAGGTATGGGCAATTGTGGCAGACCTTAAGACGGTGGGTTTCGTCTGGAATGCATAGCGCAAAGAAGCACTGCGGGAGCTGTTTGAAGAGATTGCGAAAGAAGAGAGCGACTGCAGCAGGTATACACCTTACCACGATCGATTGCTAGAGGTTTACAGCGGCTGATACTGTTGTGGTATCAGTGCGAAGCGTGGTGGCGACCTGGGTCCATTCGGTCGCAACAAGATGACGCCACCGTTTGAAAAAGCAGCGTTTGCACTGAAAGTCGGCGAGCTCAGTGAACTCGTGGAGAGCGACAGCGGCGTCCACATGATTTTGCGCACCGCATAACAACACTATTACCACCTCGATAGCAAGCTCATTGCGTGAGGCGTAAGACTCCCCAGTAGATCTTCTTCTACATGGTATGGAAGGGGTGAGGGGGTGGAGTGGAGAGTACCGCACGGCGTGAGGGGGTCAACAAGTCGCTAGCAATCGCCACAATCACACACACACAGAATATCCAATCTATTCACCTGAGAAGGCAGGTAGGTCCATTCCCTTAGAGCTCAAAGACCTGGGCAAACACATCGTCTTCGAGAAAGAGCGCCGTGCACGGCGTAAACGCCAGTGGTACTTTGCCTTTGGTCTTGCGCTTGAGCTGGGCGTCGAACGTTGACTTGTACGTAATGTCCATGGAGTCATCCAAATCCAGAAACTGCGACCGCAGTTTCTCTTCAAACAGCTTGGCTTTGCCCGCGACTTCGGCGTTGTAGTGGAACCGCATGGTATAGATCTCCCACAGCGAACTCTGGAGCGCATTGCTTTTCTGCGGATCCTTTTCATCGCTCACGTACGGATCGTGGCCGTCTTTCAGTGCGATCGCCACAGTCTCGCGCGCGAGCTTCTTGGCAGCTGCGTCCACTTTGTTGATGCTCGAAAGTTCATCGCGCCGCATCTTGGCGGTCTCGGCGGCCGACACGGCACCGGACCGATGGATGAGCTGAAGGCACTCTTTGTGGCGAAGCACAAGGTTATAGACCAACGGAAGGATAAAGAGAATTGCGCCAGGTTCGGCCGTGAGCGCCATGCGCGCGAGTCGCTTGGCGTACGCGGCGACCATGTAGGCCGGCAAATGTGACGACGACAAAAAGAGCTCCAGCAGTCCAAAGAAGCGAAAGCTACAAGGCAAAACCCAGTGAGAATGGATCGACGAGAGAAAAATTGCCAATAGAAACGAACCGTTGCTTGGCACTCAGCAGTGTCGGGTCGTTCAGCAGCACGTATAGCTTGTTGTAAAAGTCGGGGTAGTCAAAGTTGTAGTCGGTCATGAGCAGAAACAGTCCGTTCAGTGCCAACAGACTCGTGACGCCGCCAAGACTGTACGAATCAGTCAGAAAATCCGACAGCAACAGCGGATTTTCGAGGTGCGGCATAATTTCAAACGGCAGTTGCGTGAGGATCTTTGTGTACGCAGCATGGGGCAAGCGGTGGCGCAGCACAGCAACCCAGCACATGCTAAACACGTGGCGGTGCTGCTTGAGGCTGTGAAGACCGCCTTTAAGGTCCTTTTTGTTGTCGACTTCCTGGGCCTTACGCTTGGTGCCTACGGCCGTTGTGGATGACTCCTCCTCTTCATTCTCGTCTTCGTCGTCCGAACCAACTGGTTTCTCGGAAGGCGTCACGTCGACGAGAAACGACTTGATATCGTCGACCGACTCAGGCATTTTCACCATGTTGAGCAGCCGCAGCGCGTTCGATACAAAGGTGAAGTCGTCCGACGGTTCTTTCTTGGCCTCTAACTCTGTGTCTAAAATTTGGGTCAAGTTGCGGAGCTGCTCGCACGAGATCATACCACAGGAAGTCAGTCTAGGCTTGCGTCTTCCTTCGTACCTATATCCACACGCACCATATAATACTGGACGTCAATGTAGGCGCCAACGTATTCGCCTTTGAACACGCTCGCCAGCTCGCCCTTGAGCTTGGGGTTGGCCATGAGCTGTTGGACGACGCGCATAAAGGTCTCGTTGCCAAATGCGGATGCAGCGGCATCCGCGCCACCGCGGAGCTCGCCCTCACGCGACACAAACTCCATGAGCGTACGCAGCGCATTGACGCGTACGTTCTCGTCCGAGCCATTGAGTAGCCAGTCGACCATCTCCTTGATGAATGCGACGTAGACACTCCAGAGCCACTTGCGAAAGGTTGCGACCGCGTCCTTGTCGCCGCTAATCGGCTTGAGCTTCTTGGCGTCGGTCGTGACGCCGGCGTTTGCTTTGAGATCGCCTTTCTCTGCAAAGAACACGAGTACACGGCGCATGGACTGCATCGCAGCCTGCGCTACGGCCTTGTCCTTGTGCTTTAATGCCTTGACGATTTTGGGTAGCTCTGACGAAGAATTACTTTGTTAGTGACAGCTGCTGCACCGTTTGAGATCAGAATTGCAGGGTCAAGTGCGCATACCATTGATCTGCTTGACGTCCTCCTTGATCTTGGCTTCGAGCTGCTTGATCTCCGCAATCGAGCTCGCCATGGTGGTCCTAATTGAATGTCTCCACTATCCAGCGCACTTGATGTGATCGGGTGCCGGCCAACCATGAAAAGCCGTCGCTGGAATTCATTTTCAGCCAATCAAATGTGATCATGGTAATCGCGGTTGTCCTAAATTTTACCAAATTTTACCCGATATTTAATCTGGATAAACCGCAGCTATTCCGTGGGATATTCTGACCATCACCCACTACCGTTGGCTATTTGGACTTACTTAAACGTTCGCGAGACTCACACTCAGATAAAGTGGGGCGGCAAAATATAAGCGAGCGGCACACGGCAAAGGAGAAAGCAGGGGGATTTCACACCAACGTAGAGCACCATGGAGACAGGCGACGAGCGGGAGACCGGCGACAATGAGTACCTACGCTTTCTACGCGGATTGCGCGGTGCCGACGACGCGGCGAATTTGCGTATGTGGCGCGTCACAATGCCCTCAGTAGTCCCGTTTCAATAGGCTAAATTTCTGCGGTTTTTCCTGTATGGATAGATGATCTCGCGACGGGGCAGCATGGCGAGCTGGATTTTCGCACGCCATTTCAAGTGAGCGATGCGATGACTGATCTAGATAGCGAGCTGCCGCACGTAGCGACGGCAGACAGCGCGGAGTTGGCGCAAATGCTGCTTGCCCACGCCGACCATGAGTCCAAGTCTGAGGCGAATCATAATCAAGAAGACAACGAACACGACACCCACGACGACGAGGAGGACGAGGATGAAGACTCAGATTTAGAATCAGAGGATTTGCGAGACGATGGGGATAGTAATCGTCGCGTGACGGCACGCGGCGGACGCTTGTCGGCTTCTTCGAAACGAGCGAGCCGGCCGAGTCGGCTTGGTGATGGCGGGGCCGACGGTACAAGCGATGCTCTCTCCGAGGACGACGATGTCGATGTCGACGTGGACGGCGACGCAGCAGCACTGCATCTCCACGCAGTCGGCCAGGCCTCGACCGCTAGTGCCGACGAGTTTGGCGGCAGCGACTCGCCGTCGCCCAGTGATCCTTCCCTTTCTATGCTACCCACGGCGCCACCGCATACGGCAGCCAACCGATTTAATCGGTGCCGGTACTATAGCAAGAAGCGTGTGCGGTGCACACGGCAGTCGGTCGGCATTGACGGCCGTTGTACGATCCACAAAGTGAGCCAGTTTTGCAAAGACCCGCAGTGCAACAAATTCAACCAAGGCAATGGCTTTTGCATTCGCCATGGCGGTGGCAAGAAATGCAAATTCGACGGCTGCGATAAGCACGTGCAAGGCTACGGCCTGTGCTCGGGGCACGGTGGTAAGCCACTGTGTCCAATAGACGGCTGTGACCGCAAACGCATGGAAGGCGGGTTCTGCAAGGCCCACGGCGGCGGTCGGTTCTGCCAAGAAAGCGGCTGCAAGAAGCGTGATATCGGCGGTGGCTTTTGCATAGCTCACGGCGGTGGCAAGAAATGTAGGGCGCCTGAGTGTGCCAAAGTCGATCGTGGCGGGGGATTCTGCAAACGCCATGGCGGTGGCAAGCGGTGCGAACTCGACAAGTGTCGGAACTGGGCGATCTTTGGCGGCTTGTGTGAAGTCCACAAAGGCCCTGGGAAGCGGTGCAAGACCTCGGGCTGTGCTAAATACGATCTCGGGGGTGGCCACTGCATTGCCCACGGCGGCGGCCGCAAGTGCATTTTCGAAGGCTGCACCAAGAACCGCCAAGTGAACAAGCTCTGCCGCGGCCACGGCGGCAAACTGCGGTGCAAGATCGACGGCTGCGAGAGCCACGCCCAGAGCAATCGCCTGTGCAAACGCCATGGCGGTGGCAAGCACTGCATTTTTGTAGGCTGCACCAATATGGAAAAAGGTGGCGGGTTTTGCATTCGCCACGGTGGCGGGACCAAGTGCCGTATGGACGGCTGTGGCGCAGTCGATCGCGGCGGTGGTCATTGCAAAGCTCACGGTGGTGGACGCAAATGTGCCGCACTGCAATGCAAGAAATGGGTGCTGGGTGGTGGCTACTGCGTAGATCACATGGACGGCAGTGCGGCGGCTGCAGCAGCCACGGCGGATCGCCACCCCCGCGCGATGGCCGCGGCCATTGAGATTGCCCAGCACCATTTGCGGCACGCGCAGCAACCCAGCAACGAGATCGTTTTGCCAACGACCACGACCGCGACAGAGACTGAGACCCCGTCGCCGACAATGGACGTGGCTGGTTCCGGTAGTGATCCCGATCCCGACCTCACGGCGGCCGTGGAGGTTGCGGTGGCTCGCAGCCAAGTACCGGCACAAGTGTCGAGCATCCCACCGGCCGCCGCCGCCGCAGCTGCCAGTCACAACAGCAATGAAATGTCGCGCATGGCCGCAGCAGCTGCGGCGTCTGAGATCGCTCGACACTCAGATGAGATGGCGCGCTTGGCGTCGACGGTCTCGTATTTAAGCGGCGACGGCATCACGCTGTGACGTGACGCGTAGACCGTTCATGTGTATCGTCGCGATGTCTTCGGATGTCTTTGTTTAACTCTTATATGGTCCTCGTCTCTCTACGTTCATACACACGGCAGGGTTATCTCGAGTCTCATTATATTCTCTGCCTCCTGGAAATGTACTGACATACGATGCAGTTCGGAATACTCCCTCACTATAGTGACAGTAGGCTATGTCACTCTGGACTCGCCAACTCGCCAACAACTGCCTTCTTTCTCCGTCCTCTGTTCTTTGACAATTTCAAATTTGACTTCGGTATCAGACACGGGGACATGGCTAACCGCCACCACGCCATTGGCGCGACCAGTGTCTCGTCTCCTGCGCACCACCCGGCGCAGTGGCAAGCGCCGTCTCAGCCTGCGATCCATCCGCGGCACCAGCTGCTAGGCGGTCGCGCCGAAACGGCGTCCAGTGCGGCCCTGCGGACCTCACGCACGCCGATGCCGTCGCGCGTCTCGACCGCCAGTAGCTTCTCGAGCGGCAGCCACAACCTACGCGCGCTCCGCCACTCAAACCACGACGAGAGCTCGGGCGGCGATACCGCGCTGTCACGCCACCACAGCATCCACAGCCAGCCACTGCCCCACCGAAACTATCCGGGTACGCCCGGGGCAACCCGCAGCACTGGGCGAATGCTACAAGGCGGTGCGAACGGCGCGGCACGGCCGCTGTCACACACGCTCGGGTCGTCGTCGTCGCTCACCACGTCTCCGACGCGCCGGTCGTACAAAGCAGCGGCGGCCGCCGCAGCCGCGGCCGCAGCGAAAGCGGCGTTGCCGGCAGACGATGTGCTCTGCCGCATTCTCGGGAGCTGCTTGCCCAGTGTGTTTGAAGCACTCGCAAAATTCCAGTACCACCAGGCGACCAGCGTCTTGGAGACTTTTGCGGACGACATTGCCAACGACAATTCGAGAGGCGATGTACGGCTCGAGTGGAAGAGCTGGGACGTGTTTGCCGTCATGGTGCGGCTTGCCGCGTCGTGCGAGAGTGCGTACCACCTCATGCGGTATCTCGAGCCCGACATGCTCCACACCGAGACGCTCGAGCAGCTGTATAACAAGCTGGTCGTCTTGCTGAACCACTTGGTCGACGATATCCTGCCCGTACTCCAGCGTGCACAGCAGCGCAACAGTCAACTGGAGCGAACATCAGTATCGGCGACGGCATCCATGAGCTCCGCGACGCGCAGTTCGACGTCCACCAGTGCCAATGGCGTCCACAGCGTGACCAGTGATGAGGCGTTGCAGTCGGAACTCGAGCGACTTACGCTGGATGACCTCGAATACTATCATGGACTGCTGAACCAAGCCGCGCAGTTCTTTGTGGTACAGTTTATCTACCCACTTGCATTGTATGGTCTAGGGCACTCACTAATCAATTAATGTACCTGTAGCTGCGTGTTTCGATGCTTGGGGTCTATCGTGGCCTTGCGACCGAGCGGCCGCCCCTCAAGTACACAGGAGTACGTAAACCCTGTCCGATAAACTTTCTATATGGTGATTATCATGCTTCTAGTGTGGCGTGTAGATGGCCAAGACCCTCGAGCGACTGATCAAGCGTTACTCGCAGTTCGACCACCCGCTCTTGGTCGCTCTCAAGCAGTCGGCAATCGAAGAACTGCGCACAGTCAACGCCGCGTTTGAGAGCGAAATGTGCATGGCGCAGTACGATTTTACCAAGTCCATGGTCGCGCTCCATCGCTTCAAGACCGCATTGCGTGTGTGGAGCGATCACATTGATAGCGTCAGCGAGTATCCGCTTTTTGACGATACCGACGACGACGACGAGTCGTATTTGATGTCGGGGACGACCTATTCACAAACGCACTCGGTCGGATCGTCGATGTTCCAGATGCAACAGCACGCGTCGGCCTATGCCGACAGCCAGTTTATGGGCAGTAGCGGCAGTGGCGACGTGGTGGCGCCACCGACAGGATCCCTCCCCCGTGCAATTCGCGAGTCGAGTTTTCGGCGCAAGAGCTTTACCTCGACACTCGCGTCGGCTTCGGACATGGCGGCGTTTGCCGCTGCCTCGGAGCAGGCCGTGGCCGCGGCCGCGGCAGCTGCCAGTACACCGACTGCCCCCGAGTCTCAAAAGTACGTGGGATACTGCCATAGACGAAAGGTGGATTGTCTAACTCCTGATGGTTCTCTCCTGTATGAATAGTGCCTTTTCCCGGCTCATCTCGCAGCGTGGTGGCCTCTTGCGCCGTGGGCTCTCAGTCACGAGCTTGCGCACCAAGATCCAGGCCACATCCTCGTCGTCGCAGGCGCCAGCGACACCGCCGAATGCGTTGGAACACGCCATCTTGGGGAGCACACCGTCGGTTGTGAGCGGCATGGGGAGCTTCTCGACCAGTATGCTCACGCCCAGCGGCAACGGTCTCAGCTCGGTTGGTGGAGGAGGAAATGGTGGAGGCACAAGCGGTTTCAACACGACCAATACGCACACACTCGCGGCCGAAATGATGGCGTCGGCCGTCGCCAAGCAAGAACGCGAGGACGGATACGCACTGCCAGTGTACCAGTGGTCCAAGCGATTTTACCGCAGTCTGGTCGCCAAGTTTACGCTCTATTTCCACCGCTGGCTCGAGCCGTTTGAGAGCCGCGGCGATGCGCTGTCGCCATTCGACCTCACGCGGTTCATCCGGAGTCCAGTTGGGATTTCGTACCTCCAACTCATCGATGTCTTGCTGGCCAAAGGATGTACGTATCCCTAGATTCTCTGGATTCTTTGGATTGCTTGATGTTCTGAATCTGATTCACACGGTGTGACGCTGTATAGCCCACCGTATGGAAGACGGCACAGCGACAATCATGCTTATTCTCGAGACCGACAAGCTGGACAACAAAGGCGCCAAGTTTTACGCCAACGGGTACCTCTGTCCTGGCGCGAGCCATAATGAAAACAAGTCCATGTCGGCGGAAGCCGTGAAACCCGTCAAGAAAATGGGGTACGCCGCCAAGGCCGCGGCCGCGAGTCGCACGAACTCCGTCCTCATGCGATCGTCGAAGGGTGGAGCACTAACTACGCCGCTGGTGTCGTCGTCGTCTTCGGATACCGATGCATCCAGTCTGCGTCCGAGCCACAGTCTCTTTAACCTCAATGTCGACACTGAAGCCGACGACGAAGCAAATGGCGACTTTGCACCACTGTGGGGATTGCGTGGGTGGCCTGCGGTGTTTTGTTATCCGCATCAAGAATCGCCGCCGCTGCAGCACTGGCCCAACCTTGTGAGTCTCATCATGGACAATCGTAGTGTGCTCGAAGGCCAAGGCCACGGTGGCGGACGCGGACCCGTGGTCCACACGGAGCGGCGGCTCAAGACGAGCTACTACATTACAAGTGTTGACCCCGCAGTGTTTCTCGTGCTGGTGCTCGAAGGCAAGCGACGGCCCAGTGAAAAGACCACGCAGGTAGGGGAGGACTGGAGGTCAAGTTGAGAGGAGATGGTATTGATACTGTGGTTTTGTATAGGATTTCATGCAGACCATGACCGAGAATCTGCAGCACAATGGCGTGTACCAACGCGGGGGCTCGGCGAACGCATCCAGTAAAAGCTGAGGCAGTGGTGGTGGTGGGTGGGTGAAATGTTAAATACTATTAGTATGTATTGTGCAAAAAATCTACTGCTACAGGGCTACACTAGGTGCTACGGGCTATGTGCTTGCTTGGGCGAACTTGAATGGGTTTACAGAATGTAAACGGCCTTAAGCACCGACGTCGTGTACTTGTCGTGCGTCACGGGGCATGTGATCGTCGCGTCGTCTTGTGCTGTGAGTTGTTGGATCGCACGCTGGCTGAGTACGTACCCATTGGGGAGGGCCACGGGTGGATTGTGTTCGTCCATGACGCTTTCGGTGATGCGACACACGAGGCGCGAGTGCGGATGGTGTGCAAACGGGAGGGCATTGCAGAGAATACCACCGACTTCACTGCACGTCGGACATAGTGGCGGTGCCAAAGAAAGGTCTGCATCGCTGATCTCAGACCGCTTGTCCTTGCCCGCGTGTTTGCTCTTGGCCATGAGATCGCCGACCGTGACGGTCTTGGTTTTCTTGCTGCGCTGGTGGGCCGTCTCCGAATCGCTCTGGCGTTTGTGCTCGCTGTGGTCGCGCTGCGCAGTTTCAGCTGATTGAGACGAGGCACTTTCACCAGCCTCGGTGGTAGTAGCACCAACAGTATGCTCGTCGCCGGCCCAGCGGCGCTTGCGTGACTCGGCAGCGGCCTCGCGATTGCGTCGGCATGTCCGCGTATTTAGACTGGACAAGCCAGCATGGAGGGCAATACACAACGCGGGTGGGCTGTGGATCCCGTATACCATACAAAACGTTGTGCGAAACGACGTCTTGAGAGTCTCCCACCTCTCCACCGAGAACAACCGCGAGTACGACTCAACACCGCATTGGTCGGGGGACTTGTAGGCCAGCGTCGCCATGGCTTCTTGTATACTTTCCATCATGCTCTTGCGCACGGCGTCGTCTTCGAGTTGCAACGAAATAGGCGTGAGGTTGGTTTGGGCGTATTGGATCGCATCGAGTTTCTTGTCGGACCGCACAAGCTCGACGAATTCTTGGAGTCGGAGCTGAAACTCGAGTTGCGACGCCAGCCGCCGCAGGCGCGAGGCATTGTCGGTGCACCATGCGATAGCCGTGCTGACATTGTGAGCATGCAAGTCGTTTACAACCGCGTGGCATTGCAGATGTAAATCGTGGTCGACTACAAACTCGACACCTAGGATGATATCAAATTTGACGTTAGTATCAGATTGTCATTTTCGACAATCTTTTTTTCGTGCGTGCGTCGCCTGATAAAAGCGACTGTTCACAATGGAATCTTTCCGTACCTTTGGTTTCTTGGATGAGCTTGGAGCTATTGATGTAGCCGTGCGACAGCAAATAATCGGCAATCAGCCGGTCATTCTCCATACTCTGCTGGTTGTTCTTGCTAAAGAAACTGGGGAGATGCAATGTGCTCGACGGCGCTGCGTCCTCACGTGCGATCGCGTGGGCCGATGCCGCAAGGGCGTCGCCTGCCTCTCTGTATTTGTTGATGTACTGCGCACGCAGCACACAGCTGTTGATATCCTTTTGTTGTTCGGCAATATAGTGCTTGGCATTCTGTTGAGTATTGCGGATTTGTTCGGCGAGGTTTTCCAGCGCATCAATAGTCTCGTCGACGCGCGCGTGCTGGGCCGGCGGCTGGTCTTCTTGAAAAGCAAGCGCGGTCTTTTGCATCGAGGCAATCTCGCGACTCACGTGCTTGTGAAAGAGGCGGAAACTTTTGTTGGCTTTCTCAAAAGGGACCTTGAGCAACGGGTGCAACAATTCCTCCATCTTTTCCTGGGGAGTATTGAAATAGCAACACAGATCAGCACATGTACGAATCGCTTAGTGGTCTATCATGCATATTCGACGCGTGCGCGCTGAGCCGCATTCGCATGAACACTCGAGCAGACCCGACGGTGAACCACATTGAAGTTGCCGTCGGTTTGTGCAAGTGTCGTGGAGCCAGCACGCACCCAATTTGGACACAACCGACATGTCTAGATAGCGTACCTTGTTGTGGATATACCTGTGGTCTTGGTGGCGCGTAGTAAGTGGTGTTGTGTGCGTGGTCGCGTGCAGTGGATACGTGCGCCGACGGCGACGGTAAGGTCTTTCGCTTCTTCGCTCTGGATGGCAACCCCTTCTTTGATCCTTGGGAAGAAGCCGTCAGCACAACTGAATCGCACACAAAAAAGCCGAATGAATTGCACTCTGCAATTAGATGAATTGACACGACCCGTATACCGGACCCACTAGCCCGTATACTGGACCCAACCTGGGTCACTCAGCCCGTATACCAGACCTGTGCCACCCACGGGTTGTGGGTCAGGAAGTGCAATATTGTCCGGATAACTATCCGGATACACATCTGAATGTTGGTCAATAAAAGGCAACTTTTGACAATTGACACGC
The DNA here is from genome assembly GCA_023334535.1 of Pythium vanterpoolii. Taxonomy (NCBI): domain Eukaryota; phylum Oomycota; class Peronosporomycetes; order Pythiales; family Pythiaceae; genus Pythium; species Pythium vanterpoolii. Next base: position 24,856 of record JAADVD010000410.1, read on the forward strand.
ATGAAACGTAATCCGGATAATCTGATTATCCGGATCACCAACAGCGCAAAAATGGCTGGGCTTACGGCTCGAATTAAATGCTGACGAAATGATCCATAGTACCAGCCTGGATGGAAATGGGACGTCTTCGCCTATTGTTCATTACACCAAAGAAGCGTACGCTAGCTTTGGGTATTACCAACCGCTTTGGCGATACTATGTCGTTGTCGACCAAGTTGACCGACGTTTACTTCTACAATGCAGACGATCTGTGTGAGTGACAATGTCCCCAGTGCTGGGCTATAGTAGAATACGTGGACGCACCTTGCGCTGGGTACGCTTGCGCATTTGTCGGCTCTGGTGGATCTCGTCGTGCTTTTGCTTCTCTTCGTACGACATGGCTTCGTACTCGAGTCGCTTCTTCTCTTTGAGCTCGTTGAGGCGACGCTCTTGTTCCTGCATTGTGTTAGAACCAAAACGAGCAGATAGACATCAGCACACGAGGGAAAAAGAAGGAATGACTGAAGGTAAGTAGCGTACGCTAACAGCCTCTTCGGATGGAGGACGCTGCGCAACGATCTTGGCACGCTTCTTCTGCGCGCTCGCCTTGAGCTGTTTAGGTGGCACGATTAGAGAAACGATCACAGCAACAATAGACTAAGGAATGGGGACGTACGTCACGCGAGAGCTTCATGGTCGAGCCGATCGCATCAATTACATGGGACATGAGCGCCACAGCAGCTGCTGGGTCAAGCTCCTTCGAGCCATCGCGCAGCTTGAAGCACATACGCAAAACGCGACGCTCGGCCTTTGGGAAGCCACTACATCAGAATCAACAAGCAAGAGAAGGTCAAAGTCACCGCTCCAAGTAGAGCAAACGGGTGTAAATACCCACAGCACGGGCAATGAGTTCATGTCGGTGATGACCATGAAATCCAGGAACGGCTCGAGCGCCGTGATCTGCTTTGTCAGTTGCGGCGTGAGGGCAGACTTGGGCGTCTCAACGTTATCCGATGCGATGCAAA
>JAADVD010000411.1:0-25840 GCA_023334535.1 Pythium vanterpoolii
CGCCGCGGTCATTGGCGTTCTTTTCAACTCGATCTTCTTTCTCTTTATGGGGTTCGTGCCGCCGGCCTCGCTGCTGCCAAAAGGCTACCAGTGGATGTACTATGCGACGCCCCAGCGGTACCCGTTCTTCATTCTCTCGGCACTAGTGTTTAGCGAGTGTGAATTGGATCCCGTGATTAATCCAGCGACAGGTCAAGTGGTGCAGGCGGGTGGTGCTCAGCTCGGGTGCACCGTGCTCAAGAACACCCCCGTGCAAATCGGGACCGTCACGATCAAAGGCTTTGTGGAAAATTTGTTCAAGATGAAGTACGACGATATCTGGACCAACTTTGTTGCGGTCCTTGGCTTCATCGTGCTTTTCCGTGTCTTGGCCTTACTGGCTTTGCGGTTCGTCAACCACCAGAAGCGGTAGGACGAGACGATACATATGAATACTAAGTATCTATCTGCTTGTATCTCAAAGGTCTCTCTTCAAAAGTAGTACTACCTGTAAAAATATCACTTACTCATCCTCTTCGAAGGAATCATCATCAAGCGCCGCACCTGGCGCTGTCTCCTTTTGCTTGAGCGGCTTTTTCGTGCCCGACCGCTTGGACTTGGACCGGAACTCCGTGACCGGCGTGACCGCTACTTTGGTTTTGCTGCCCAATCGGAGTTTGCTACTTTTCGGTTGGCGTTTGCCTCCTGTCGTGGTCGCAGTCACAGAGGTATCGTCGCGGCCTTCGGTCGAGGTCAGATCGTTCGCGCGCTCGTGGAGCCGACGGATCTTGGGCACGAGCATCATGCCCATGACCAGCGCCGTGCACGCCAGCAGCATGAACGCCAAGAACGCATAGAACACGTTGGCTGGCAAATCCACGAGGTACGCCATGGGCAGCACAATAATACTCCCAAACAGCACCACCAGCGATGACGCAAAGATCCAGATCGACTCTTGAAAGTCATTCGAGACATTGCGGATGAGAAACGACAAATAGAGCCCCATGAACAGCACCATGGCTTTCCAAAACATGAGCAGGGCCGTAAAAATAAAGCTCGACGACTTGCACACGTAGAGCTCAATGGTCGCTCCGCTAAGGGCAGGGATTACCGTGGGCTCTTGTGTGGGCTCGGGGAACGCGACGACAAACCATCCGAGCAGAATGAGTACGTCGACTGCCACAAACAGGCCGAGGATCCTGAACATGGTCGCGGTCGAGAGCACGACCCGTTTCATGGCGCCCGACAAAAAAACGCGGTAGACGCGCATGGACTTGACTACGAGCGACCCAAAGATGAGCGTAAACCCGAGCGAGGTCACAAGCGGTCGCGCGGCACAGAGATAGCGAGTGGGCTCACCGGCGTAGATTACTGCTGCAACGCACATCATGATGCCACCCATAATCATGACCGTGAGGAATTCGTACTGCGACCGCTTGACAATAGGTTCGTCACGGTATCGGATCACAAAGAGGGCCATGCCTACTAAGAGTGTCGCGATCACGGCCGCGAGGATCGCGACGGCCTGGGCTATCGGCGATGCAAACGGTGTGAACTCACACGGCAGTTCGACGGTTGGTGGCAGCGAGACACCGCCGTCTTCGCGGCACTCGAGCGACTGGGTCGCATCGGCTGGATCCGGCAAAAGCCACGCGTACTCGGCCCTGCGTTTCGCACGGGCATCACAGCTCGAGACCTCAAACGCATAGAATTGCGCGTCGCACACGGGCTGCCGCACGGTCCAGGCCTGCCACACGAGCTTGTTGGCAGCCAGCCACGCACACGATTTGCTGGTCGTCAGCACCGAGGGCAGCTCGGTGCGGCCCCCGTCGCAGACGTACGGCATCGACGCATTGTGGGGATGTGGTTCTCTCCAGGCCCAGTGAATCTCACGCGGTTGGCCGTCGTCGCAGTGCTCAAAGCGAAACTCAATGTGTTGGTCGAGGTCACACAGCGGTAGCCGCCCGAGCCACCGTTTCCAGGTCGCATAATTGCCTCGTACCCACGCACAGGCCGAGCTAAAGGTGGTATCGTCGGGCTGAAGGCCGGCAATTTTGTGGGCGTCCAAGTCCACAAACGATTGGAGGAGCGTGCCGATATCCATCTCGGCAAGCGTGAACCGCGCGAGTAACCCGGCGATTGGCGCGTGGTCTTGGATGAGGGCTGCGGCATATATATTGAGCGTCGTCGGCGTAAAGTCGACCGTGAGGGGGTTACTCGTCTTGACGCCGTATCCGTTCTCGCCAAACGATGCCGTATGAAGCTTAGCAAGCTCGGGCAGATTGCGCGGCAAGAAGACGCGGCGGAATTTGTCATAGTGGACATAGTGGAACGGATCCGGTTCGTAGTGGTAAAAGAACACGGGTTTGCGCTTGGCCTCCATGTCGACGGCATACGCTTCGACCCCAGCATCGCCAAGAAAGCAGTGGTACGACGGCACTTTGTTGTTGGCGAGCGTGGCTTCGGCCCAGCCGTCGTCGTACGTAGGAAACATCATTTGCAGCGCAAGGCACGGCAGTCCCACGGCTTCGCGGGCCGTGCACGTGTCGGTCTTGGAGCACGAATCTTTGCAACCGCGAAAACCGTCTGCACAGATCACAGGCTTGGGCGGATAGTACTTGGCATTGCTCTTGAAGTTCGTGATATCCAAGGCCGCAATGAGGTTGTCGTTGGTCGCATAATCGCGCCAAAAGTCGGCGCTAAACGTTGGCGTATTTTGCGTGGCATCGAGGCCAGCGGCGACAAACGTCTTGGTCGTATAGAGGCCGGTGCGACCGACGTAGCCCTGCGTCCCGGCTTTGTAGATATCGCTCGCAAACGCGGGGTAGTCGCGGCCCCATTCTTCGACATTGATGTGGATCGGCGTGCACTGGCCTTCCGTTCCGCTTGCCATGCGGGCACCCATGTCGGCAGCGTTGGTCGACTTGTAATATGATACGTTGTACCCCAAAACTTCTTGGGCGAGGATCGCAAACACAAACGTCGTGAGCTGCGAACTCACCCAGCCTTTATACTCGACCACGAGCGAGCCATTGACCGAGCCACCGTATTTGGTTGGGTCGGTCACGGGATCGCCAGTGGTGGGGTCGGCATCGGCGCCGACGCCCCAGAACCGGAACGGTGTCTTCGTGCAGGCCGTTGTAAAGAGCTGGTCGCGAGGCACGGCCGTGCGGGGATCACGGACGGCAAAGCGACGTGACGGCAGCGCAGCGTGGAGGTGCGGCTCGAGCAAGCGCAGCTGATCGTCACGGGCTGTCGAAGAGACTTTGAGCGAGGCTTCAACGTCGGCGACCCAGGCGGCATCGAGGCATTGGCCGAGAAAGTGGTTGGGGGCGTACTTGATGGCGTTGACGGACGAGGCGATCGCGGCGAGAACGCATGACGCTGAGACCAGCACGCACCGTTTGACGCTCGCCATTGTTGGGTGGTTCAGGTTCAACTCGTTGGGACTCGAAGGGACTTGAGATGGCACTGGAAGAGGCGACCAAAGGTCTCATCCCAGCACGTGTCCGTTTCGTTATTGAAGAATTGTATCTCCTCCCGCGTTCGAGCAACTCGCGGATGGTCGTTTCATCACCTCCCTTTTGTAGGACGAAGGTCTCCACACCAAAAGACGTCTGGCCTGGCGGTTCTACCGTAACCAACGCCAAGAAGTATACTAATAGCAACACTAGTAGTACTAACGCTATCGATCTGAAGCTACAGTATCAGTGCAGTCGACGAGGTGGTAGTATATTTCTCAGGTGTGGATCGTTCTACATTTCGTTCGTACACCGCAACGGGCTCGATGATGAGATCGTGGCACGTGGAATATGGCTCAATATACAATGTACAGGCGACGCATCGACAGATAGAGATAGCGGCGACGGTGGCCACCCCCACTCCCACCGTTCTAGGCCCGCATAAAGGTCTCTTCTTGGTACGAAAAGTCTTCAAAGTGGTGTCCTTCGCCGCTCTTCTTGTTCACGGGCGAGTCCACGGCCGCCATGTTCTGGAACATCTCGGGCACGTTGGTAATATCGTCGACGCTCGAGACATCGGGCTTGAACGGCGGCTCAATTTCTTTGCGCATGAGTTTGTCCCAATCAATCGGCTCGAAAAACGGATGCGCCATGATATCGCGCCCGCCATTGGGTCCGCCGCCGAGACGCCGCGCGGGGTCGCGGTTGAGCAATTTCGAAATGCACGAGCGGGCCACGGGCGAAATGTACGGTGGATAAATCACTTCGGCCTGCATAATGTTCTTGAACATTTGACGCCGGTTGCGGTCGACAAACGGCGTGCGGCCCGTCAGCATTTCGTACAAGAGGATGCCGTAGCTCCACCAATCCACGACTTTGCCGTACGGCTGGTGACGCAAGAGTTCAGGCGCCATGTACTCAGCCGTGCCACAGATGGTCTTCATGCCCGAGTCGGCTTGCGACGCGCGGATCGCACCTTCGATAGCCTGGCCTTCTTTCGAGAGTCCGAAATCCGTGAGCGAGATATTGCCTTGGGGATCCATGAGAATATTTTCGAGCTTGAGATCGCGGTACGCAATCTGCTTGCTGTGCAAGTGCATAAGGGCCGTCAAGAGCTGCGCCATGTAGAGACGCGTGCGTTCTTCGGTGAACCGCTTGGACTTGCGGAGATGGTAAAACATGGAGCCACCGGGGTAATAGTCCATGACGAGGTAGAGCTTTTCCGAGTTCTGGAACGCGTACCGCAGCCGCACAATGAACGGGTGGTTAATCTCTTTGAGGATATGCTGTTCAGACTTGGTGTTTTCGACTTGATCGTTCTTGATAATGTGCGACTTGACCAAAATCTTCATGGCATAAATGCCGCCGCTATTCTTGCCATCTTTCTTTCGCACCAACAAGACCTTGCCAAACGCCCCGCGACCCACAACTTTCATGAGATCAAAGTCATCGATCGACATGGGTTTCTGCTCGGCTTCCTTCGCGAGCTCACGCTGCCGCATGGCTTCCATGCGCTGCGAGTACTCGGCCAATTTCGCATCGCTCGGGACGCGGCTATTGGGCGTGGTACTGCCGTTCCCACTGCCACTGCTCGGTGTCGACGGCATGCCCGTGCCCCCACCGTTCGAGCGCGGAATCTTGTTGTGCAGCATCATCTGCAAGTCGCAGCAGCCCGAACACACACGCTTGGCTTCGCTAAACCCTGGGAGAAAGAGCCGATCCGAGCACGCGGTGCAGACTGTGCGTAGGCACATGCGGCAGTGGCGACGGCGGTGTAGCATGAACGCAGTCTTGCACAAGTAGCAGCTATTGACGTCTGAGCTCGCGCCGTTGGCATTCACAGGTGTCGGCGCGGCCGAGGCCTGGACCTGCGACCCATTGTCGCGGATGAACGAATCCGAGCGGGCCACAAAGGTATCATGCACCCACTCGAGCGTGAGTTCGACTTCGCCGTTACCGTGCATCGACGTCGACTTTTCATCGCGCAACGCAAACCACCGGCGGTCGGCGCGGTTCAAACCGACCTCGCCCATCTGGACGCGCACGTGCCCGAGCGTCGCATGCATAGGGAACGCGCGGTCCTTGACTGTGACAATCACGGCGTCTTCGCTTGACGTGACCGGAAACGAAAACGTCTGGTTCCACTCGGGGTCCATGGTGTGCTTGTGGTTGCCTACGGTCTCTTTCTTGTGCCCGACGCACTGGATCACGGCATAGGGATTGTTGTACGGCTGCCCCGTGAGCCGCGCGCGGTTCACCGTGACCACCAACTTGTTGGGGAACGTCGCGCGCACAGCGTCCAACGCTTCGTCAATGCCGTTGGCAATCGACTGCAAAAACACAAACGCCGAGGTCTGGACCGAGTGCACGGTCCACTCGCGGTTGTTCGTGTCGCCGCCCATACGGCCAACCGACAGCGACAAACACCCGAGTCGTGCTTTCGACGAACTAATGACGCTAAACATGGCATCGCTCGACGACTCGAAATTCACGGCTTTTTCTTTGAGCAATTGCCGCACTTGGGGCGTGTCGGTCGAGCTCACATAGTGCGCCGACTCGATGAACGCAATGCCGCCAATGCGGCGCTCGTCTTTGGCCCCCAACTTGCCCAGCAGTCCTTTGAGCAACGTGCCAGCACTGTCAAACGCCAGAAAACTGATTTCCTGGGCAGCGTTCGGCATGATGTAGTTTTTCCACACGTAGGCGACGTGGTCTTCCGGCGTGGACGAGTGCAGGACCTTGGCGCGGTGACCATTGACGACCCCGAAATTCGTGCTTGGGTTCAAAATGACCACGCCATACCCACCTTGGATCGCGGTCTTGAGGTACGGGATCATCGAGCCTTGAAAACCGGTTTTCGGGTGGATCGTGCGGCTCCAAATGCCGGGTTGCATGCCTTGCCCGGGCTGGAGAAACACGCAGAGCTTGGGGCACGACGCATAATTGGGCGACACAAAGATGTTGCACTTGGCTTCGGCTTTGGAGTTTGGAATAAAGATTTCGCGCAATTGCAGTTCGTTCTTAAGCTTGAGCTGGATTTGGGTAATGAGAGACTGCATCAATTCCTCCAAGTCTTCTTCGCTCTTCATGGAAAAATTCTTGCCGCCGACTACAAGACATCGAGAGGTTACGCTGTGTACCCCTCTTTTCCTCCCTAGTGTTCCGTACCGCGGGAGCTAAGGCGCCGCATATTCGCTGATAGGTGATTCGTAAAGGGGGTTTCCGGTGGCGGTGGGAGACCGCAGAGATTTGCAAACTGCGCGCGCGGACGCGGCGCGTGCACACAGAGACTAAGCTGAACGAAACGGAGCGGTGGAGAGGGAAAGGAGGGAGGGAAGCGTGGACGTCGCTACGGGATCGGGCGCTGGGTATTCTTGCGGCGGGTTGGAGGGGTTCAACGGAAGAACGCGGCGCGAACGCTGCCACTATGGGAAGCCGTGGGGTACCCGAAACGGGCGGAAAGTGTACCCCTAGAAACTGTCGTAATCACGAGAGATGTGTTGGTGCGACATTGAGGGCACATTCGAAGTAATTTATTTGTGCGGGATCAGGATCGGGATGACCTGGAAGATTCCGGGTTCACTGGATCGGCATCTGTCAAGGAACATGCCAATGACGACTGGGTTCCGTTGCAGACAATGCAGCGCGCACCTGACCAGCTCGCTGGACGGAAGTGAGTCACTACAGTAGATGTTCGATGATAATGCCATCATAACCTCTGGTCATTACGGCCTCAGTGAACCAGCCACGATTACTCCCCGTCTTCGTGAGGTGCACTTGTCGAGATTGAAATCCGGGATCTGGAAAATCCAGAATCCGGAATCCGGAATCCGGAATCCAGAATCCGGGTCCGGAGGAAGAACATGGCGACCGTTGGGATTAACGTCCCGGAGTTTTCCAATGTTCCAGATGTGTTGATGTGTGCGCTGCTGCTGATGCTGTATTGTAGTTGGGGGAATCGCCGACTGCGATTCCCCTACATCCTTCTACTGTGACACTGGAGTCGATCTCCTACTTGCTCCCTATAACCTTAATCCTAACTTACTTGCTTCCTACTGCTGTCGATACTCTTTAAATATGCCGCACCGATCGGGTCCCGACGTCCGCTTTGCCCCACTCTTTTCCCTCCACACCGCACCCACGAGCTCCCTCTCTCTCTCTCGTTGGGATCTCATCCCGCCTTGTGTGCACGCTGGGGACGTGCCGTGGAGGAGGTGGGGAACATCTTGGTATGGACGGTGTCGGGGACCGGTCGTCGGCGCGCGCAGATTTGTTGCTTCTCGCTACTGCTACTAAATCCCTACCTAATCTACCTACTGCGCTTGCTAACTTCATGATCTTCAGTGTCTTTCTGGGGGGGAACCCTGGTCTTCATCTCTCTCTTTCTTGGGAGTCGCTGTTTAACCGGACTTGCGACGCACGTGGGTACGGGTGCTGGAGCGTCGGAACGAGTCGTCCGACGTTGGCGCTTCGTAGCACGACAGACTCACGTAGCCGACGTCCGGACTGGACGGGTTCTTGCCGAGGAATTTGGTGAACGCTTTCGACATGGACAACAGCGGATGGTCGTTGACAAACTGGAGAAGTTCCTCAAGCTTCTTGGCGCGCACGTGCAGTGCCGGGTCGGGCGAAAAGAATAGCTGCACGACCGAGTAGAGACCGTGGTGCGGCAGCTCGGGCAGCTGCGTCGGGTTCACCAGTTCCAAGAGACCGTCGTAGAGCTCGCGGAAATCCGAAAAGCGGCGGCGCACAGCGTACGAGTCAAGACCCGTGTCCGAACCGACGTCGACCTTGAACATCCACGTGCCGTGCTTGTTTTTGGAAAAGCCCGAGATCGCGACGCGGCGATAGTCGGTAATGTCGCCGGTCGAGTACGGACGCGCTTTGCGGAGACGCGTAGTCGAGGCCATAGGTACCATCTGCTCGAGCACGAGGCCGCTCTCCGAGTAGCTCTTCACACGTGGGTTGAGACGCAATGCACGCGGCGCAAAATCGGACGTCTCAGGCTTGGGCGGCATCGGCGTGACGGCCGCCGACGCAGGCAGCTTCACGGGGGACACGATGGACCAGTCTCCATCATCAGCCGGGTCCATCGAGAGGTGGATCACGGGACTCGGTGCGAACCGCTTGGGGTCCAGCGGCATGAGGGCCGGGTCGTCATAGTCGCCCCGCAGGAACGAGAAGTCGGTCAACACCATATTGATTTTGGTTATCACAGGAGTGGAGCGGAGAGCAGGAGAGGGGGGAGGGAATGGAGGACGGAACAGATTCGGGTGGATTCGATCGCGGAAGGCGCAAGAGCGCAGACTCGGGGCAGCGAAGGCGTCACCACTCACAGCAGGGATTATCTACGACACACGCGTACGCGTCCTGTGCTGTTGTGCTCGGGGCGCTACTTTGAAAGTGCAGGTCATGGAGCACCTCCAGCAACAAGCAGCCAGCCACTGAGCCCACTCAGCCCCACCTGTGGCACCCACGCAGTTCTTTCCTCCCCCCTCCGCTCGGCTGACTCCTCCTCCTCGAATCCCGTCAGCCCACTCCGCCATCGGATAGGTCACAATCGCACACAGAGCCAGCCAGTAGCCAATCACTGGTGACTGCTCAAGCTGAAAGCAGACAGGCGGGCATTCCGGCTTGGCGCAAAGAGGAGTCGAAGAGTATTGCCAGGAAATATTTCGCCGTTCTTCAAACAGTAACTGGCTCTGTTCTCAGAACAATCCATATAGTTTTCATGAAGTTTGCGGAACAGAGTGGGATACCTCTGGCTTTTCTTTGTAAACACTTATACAAGGGATTTGAGTGACTTCTTCCTCCAAAAGCTCAGAACTAAAGAGGGTTACACCTGACAGTGGCACCAATCCACACACGCTCCTCAATCTTTCTCCTCGTCTGCAGCCAGATGCTGTAATGATCCTGTGCGTCGGTTGTATGAGCGGCACCAACATCCGACTGATTGAGATTTCCACTCCACACAGACAGCGTTTTCGATTCTGCGGCCAAGGGGTGAATTGGTGGGGGTTGGCGAATTGATTCACATACCACTTTCAGCCCGACTGTGTGGGACACGAATGGCTCCTCCCGTCCGGATGTTCAAAAACGGTTCCGCGGATTTGGCGGAGGAGATATACATGCCAGGTCGGAATTGTTGGCGGCTTCACAGCTTGGCAGAACTCTGTGTCTGTGCCAATGTGGCTAATGTGGGTTCGTGAGGCTTGCAGACACCCAATAACCTTCCATTTTGTTTATTTACATGTGCGGCATGGAGGTGCACGGCATACTGTACTCGATACGGTACAGTACATTATTGTGCGATTTGTTCCATGTCTTCGTGACGGCACTAAGTCTTGGAGGAGACTAGGTACAGTACGGATACGCTACAGTATTTTGTAAAAGGATCTTGGCATTGTGCGCTGTAGCGTTCACGACCCCACAACGCTATGCATTTGAGCAACGTCTGGTTCAAGGATGGCGCGAAAACTAAATAATAGACCGACGTACGGACGGAACAGAAATTGCTAATCCATGACGCCATCGAGCTCAATTCAAGACTCGTCTTTGGAAAGATTGTTCTCCTCTCGGCCCGCTGGAGCACAGAGCACACTCGGCTTTGGTTCAGCCCAGCGAGAGTCCGGGCCACCTGACATCTACCAGGATTATCGTTGTTCTTTTCTGGCGTTATGTTAACCGCATTTGACAGGACTGTCTTCTAGCTGCCTGAATAATACAGTACCGTGTACTTCACATGCAGCAGACGGGAAGTTTTGGTGTGTCTCCGCTTCGCTCCTCCATTTTGGTACAGTATGGAGTTTATGGTGGAGCAATGTAGATCTTCAAAGAAACGCATTGTGTGCATGGAGACGGATTCCTCCTGTGCGAATCCTCTGTGTCCATGGGAACATTCGCGTGCAGCACCGCCGCATATGTGAGGACGGAGGACGGAGGAGCAAGAGACATGAGCATTTCGGTCCAATGTTGGCATTTTGCACAAACCAACAAACCAACAAACAGGCTGTTCGTTGAGGTGCCCCTGAATAGGCCTGTCTCGTACCACCAATTCTGCGATCCACGCAGCATCAATGATGCGGATCCGATCAGGTTACGTTTTTGGCGTAACCACTCCGCAAGTGTACTCAATTTATGGTACACTGGCTTCATCCACTTCACGTCGCGTCGCTTCAAGATCGCCAATGCTGCCGAAGACCAACATGACGGTTATGGTATGAACTTGCACCTAGCCAGGACGTGGGGGAAATATGAGGGATCCTAATAGTCTGTACATGGTGGGGTACACAGCACCGCATGGGTTACGCTATCGTCAAGACGCTGCTGGTGCTCGTAGTGCTCGCACTGCCCCGTGCACCGCTGCGCCACCACGAGCCTTCGCTTACGACCGTTGGCATCGCCGTTGTAGTTTCTTCACTAGCGTACGCGCTGCTCCAAGGCAGCGACCCAGGGTACCTCACAGAAGGTACGAGCCACCGATGGATGCTCGGTCTGGTGGATACTAATTCGCATTGCAGCCCTCCTACGAGAAGCCATGGAGCAAAACCAAGACGATGACCATCTCCGCACGACCGAAAAAGAGAACGACGATATTGATGACGGTATCAACGGTATTCACACTGACAAATTGCGATCACCCGCCAAGCAAGCAGAAAAGGACTACCGCTTACGGCGTATCCAGCAGATCCAAGCGGCGCTCGAGAGATCCGCACGAGTCGAGTCAACGGAGGGAGAAGAAGAGGACGGAGTCGACTGTATCGCGCTGGAGCACCAACCACTCACCCAACAACTCGACAGCGAGCCAGGGCAATCTCTTGATGCATTTTGCGTGGACTGCTCGCTGTTTCCAGTACGTCTCCACTCCCTCTCGTGTTATAGTAGTCATATCTAACTCACACTCTGCTTTGTCTGATAGCCACTGCGTGCTCACCACTGCCATGCGTGCGGACGCTGCGTTGCGACTTTTGATCATCACTGCTACCTCGTGGGCACCTGCATTGGGGAGGAAAATCACGCGCGCTTTTGGTGGTTTTTACTTTTCCAGACACTTGAGCTGCTGCTCGGCGTGCTACTTATCACAGCCCGCTTCCAGCCGCCCAAACCCAAGCGCTCGTGGGTACACGCCAACGGCTGGCCCTTGTTTCTGCTCCTTGTGCTTGCGGTACGTGATCCCTAGCTACTCCATTTCTTCAGTGTCTCACTTTGTGAGGATGCTACTAAACTGGCCAGCTCCTGCTGCTATTCGTTGGCTCGATGCTTGCGTTCCACACCTTTCTCGTGATGGCTTCCATGACGACGTACGAGATCGGCCGCGGCACCGACAAGATCGCCTACCTGCAAGGCTTTCGCGAGTGTGATTTGCCCTTCAGTCGTGGCCTCGTGTCTAATCTTACGGTCTTCTGTTCGCCACGACGTTCCCTCCAGTGGTCTGGCGTTGTAAAGGACCTGCCGATCGAAAACCTTGGGACACGGCAGCATAAGAGAGATGGATCGAGGTGGCTGCCGATGCTGTGGAAGCCGCCGGCGCCGATTCTCAACCGTGATTCCGACAACATTTGGGAAAACCTATGGGAAAACAAGTACTACAGCTGCTGCTAACTTATCAATGCCACACGTCCTAAACGAAGCGTACCCTACTTTAGTATGATCCTTCTGCAAGACAGTATCCAGTGCTTAAACTGACCCATGGCCGGTGACTCCTGGTATTCCTGCGGTCGGGTCCATGTTCTATTCTCCATTATCGCTGCTTAGAACCTTCGGACAGACACATAACTCCTGATAAGTTGATGCGAAAAGAACAGGCAAATTTCTTTTCAGATTACGATTGCGCAGATCTCTACGCCAGTAACCACAGAGAAAAGTACACGCGGTGTAAATGCCACATGAGGCAGTTCCGAGACAGCGACCACCCCAACACCAAGCGCCGCCTGCTCTATAGCGAAGCCCGGCACCTCGCTGACCTCATCCAGGTCCATGTCTGGCAGAACAACGTACTCGCGTAAAACAAGATTGCGGACGCGGCAGCCAATACCGCGATGGAAGGCTGCGCGAGCAGTCGACTCGCGCACCCAAGCAAGCGCACGGCAGCACGCGGCCGTCATCGAATGTCACCTGGCTAACGGCTTCCATGCATGGCACACTCGCCATCTCCTGCGCCAAGCGCAGGATTGAACAGGGATCCCTCCCGGCTGTAGAAATAGTTTAACGCATCTCAATAGACCAGAACGTCAGCAGTAGCAGCAAATGCCACTCGGCCAACGTGACGTGACGTTCCGGTTCACAGGGGTGTATCCATTTAACCATGTATCCATGTCACTAATTTGAATCTTCCCAACAGAGCAGACTGGCTCCGCATATTCAACGCTGGACCCATTTGTTGCCCATTCCGTCGTAAGTAACAACATTTTTCAAAACGAACGCCAATGGAGTTTCATCGAGGCTCACAATAAAATGCCGCGAACCTGCCAGCGAGAGATCCAGAACTGCGACCCGTGCCGCACACATCTTGACCGGAACGGGAAAGGAACAGCAAGCGGTCGACGAAATCAAGCAGACCGCAGCGTAGTTCAGCGCCGACTTCGCAGCAGCACTGGCGTCGACGACGTTAACCTTCGTCGCAGTCCGCGGCTAAATCCTACGAGTCCAGCGAACTCAGCCACATCGCCGCGCATCCAAATAAGCGACAACAGAATTAACTCTTTAGTCGACCGAGCCGCAACATCCGGGAGTGACGCAAGGGAAAAGGCGAGCAGGCGCCCTGGTCATGTTGATAGAGCAGACGATGACAATGCGGCTAAAGACGAGAATGCGGGTGACGAGATCTCCCTTGCGACTGTACAAACCGAGGCGACCGCTGCCCCCCGCAGCCCCCGCCTGACCAAGCAAATCAAGAACCCGTGAATGTTGATGCGACACTGGCTCAATGATACCCACTTACAGCCGTCCAGCCGACAAACGCAGTTGGTTTCGCCGATGTCGGACACGTAGTCCAAGACCGAGCCGGCAGAAACTAGTGCTGCGGTGTCCGACGTTTCCGATGAGGAGTTGCCGCCAACTCAACAATCCAGTCGTCTAGGGTCTCAACTCGCGGCAACCAGAACCACCGCAAGTGTCTCGAGCAACTCTTGGCGACGATGATGACGACGAGAAGGACTGAAGGTACTCGTGGGACTTTCTGATGCTCATTTGATATCCATTTGAGACCGTTTGGTGTCCATTTGATATGCGTTGCTGATCAATTGCGGTTATTGCGTTTGTAGACGAGAGCGAACCGAAGCAAGAAGATGACGATGACCTCGAATCAAGACCGCAGCGGCCCAAGGGGAGGAAGGCACGGTCGGAGCGTGCGGTACTCGCTCGTCAGCGGACTGGCACGCTGTTTTCTGTCCATCGCTCAAGGGCTTAGGGTTTACGATGACTGGGACGCGTTGTTCAACTATCTGGAGCAGTTTCAGCGGGAGACCAGTCAAGCCATCCAGAAGTCGAGCACTGTCAACGTGATAATTCGAAATAAAGAGATCTCTGACACTCAAGCAGCCAAAAATGGCCTCTTCGTAAGACATGTGCCGTTCAGCTGGAAGACGAACAAACGTTATATACACGCCTGGGTGGTCAGAATGCCACCGTGGTGACGGTGAACGCGTGATGCATTTTTTGCGTTCATACGATTGCCCCTTCCGCTTCGTCGCTGTCGCACTTTCGTCGACGGCAAGTGGGTCGTGAAGATTACGTCCGCGCATTTGTCCCACGACCATGTCGTCAATCCTGAGGTGTTCAAGACTTTTCCCGAGAACCGTGGCTTCGAGGATCCGGTGAACGCGATTAAGGCTCGCGGCATGATCAAATATGAGAAAGCGGAAGGTTATCCTGCACGAGCTCTTCGACATGGGCGAGAACGTCACGTTAAAGGCGTTGAGAATATGTGGTACACGCGTACAACGCGGAGATCGAGAACGAGGATGACAACACAGCCTGTCTTACATTTCTGTCGAATTTTACCACGCGCGACGACAACAGCGTGTCGGTGGATCAGACGAGTCAGCACAAAGCAGGCGTGATCAGCTTCACCTCAGCCTTTATGAGTGACATGGCGTCCCGATTTGAAGAGATGCTACTCGTAGACTGCACACGCAAGACCAATAGGAGCGTGAGATTGCGATTTGCTCTCCACATTTTGCCCACTTGGGACCATTTGGGTCCATTTGTTGACCAACTGTTTACCGTTTCTGTAGATTTAATCACCAGGGGTGCTCGCATTGATGGTGATTGATGACTTTGAAGCAGGTCAGGATATCCAGCACTCGTTTCTTGAACGCAGTGCCGATTTGCACATGTCATTACCGTTCGACCAATTCGATCACGCCCATCCCGGCCGTACCGAGAAAGTTGAAGTCATCATGGTGGACACAGATGTGTCAGCACGCGATTGCACTACGCAAGCGCAAGGCGCTTGAGTTGAGTATCCCGTTAAAGGCTGTGGAGCGCTGGAATGTTAGACTGCGTGTCTGTCCACTGGTGATCAACACACGCACTTGCTACCCATTAGCTGTCCATCTCCATCCATTTCGTGTCCATTGAATGGCCATTTGCTGACCAAAGTTTCTGTTGCTGTAGATGGATCGACTTTTCGGAGATAAAAACACCCGCGGCAACTCCACAACTACGGTTCAATCCATTCTCGACTGCACACTGAAGCGAAAGTTGATGACGTACGAGAAATACCGTGAGGCAGTACGGGCGACGGAGACACTGTGCAGCGAGTTAGCTGGTATCTCCAGCGATGATGAGTTTAGCACCGTTCTCGACTTCGTGATCGATCAGTGGCGGAACATCAGCCTGCGTAAGAGAGTGAAGCAAGTCAAACGTACACCGTTTGCTCCGACGCAGACAAAGGTGTCGACACTCTTTCGACCACTCTATCGGCAGCAACGACGACAACCACAACAACGAAAATCAAGGAGACAAGATCTCGGCTGCACCGTCTTCACTCTACCAGCCACACAGCCTCTACTCCAAAGACTTGGGCAACGTCCCTCTCGTCGCACCTGTCACTGTTCTAGTGGCTGGTGACCTCATCGTGCACAACCAGACCGCATCAGCGTCTTTGTCCGGTGAGCCGATGGAGGGCGACATTAAGTCCAACTCCGACTTCGAGTCGAGCAAGAAGCCACCGCGATTTGAGTTAAACCCACGAGTGGCAAAGTCTAGGCGCTCCTTTGGATCCAGGTCAACAGAAAGGCAACGACCGCGAAAACCTAATTCGGTTCACCGCACACACGCAGTTTGAAAGCCGGCAAGGTACCCTCAACGGTCTCGCTGACGCGTTGGACGCATATAAACCATCGATTATAGAGAGGCATCGCCACGACTGAATTTGCTCCAGGTGCGAACCACCGACAACTCGAACAAGGGCGCGGCGAAGAAGAAGCCCAAGTACATGGTCGAGAAGACTCCGTTCTCAGCAACATGGCCATCTACCTGCTTTCAGACCGAATACTAGAGAGGTGCTTTGAAGTGCTGCCCGTTGTGAACAAGATGGACGATGCAATTGCAGTTTTTCGCCGAGTCAGTCGCAAGGTTCGACAGCAACTGCACTGAATGGATGCAAATGGACAGCAAATGGACAAGGTCACGCAGCAAATAGGTGTCAAGTGTGTTGTCATTCCCGGCTTTGGTACATACTTGCGCATCCCGATCGAGTCAATGCGGCGACTTTCAAAGCCCAAGAAGATTGCACCGAAGCGGAGCTACTATGTAAGTGGTTGCGTCGAGACGTTTCAGGTTTTGTGTGTCGACCGGCCGAGATTACGGACGAGCTTGAGTCGAAGTACCCGTACAATCTCATTTCTGGCTTCGCCAACGACTACACATACGAGACTGCCCCGGCAGTGCCCCACCTGATGGGGAGCGATGCGCTCATCGCCGCGTTCTGTGAACGCGTGTGCATGGACAGTGGCGATGCGACACATCGGTGTGATCCAATCGAAGATGCAAAGGCGTGGCAGTTCTGAGACCATGACTGACATGATTAAGGCACGATTTACGGCGGTCTCCAGGATAGTTCAGTCGAACCTCATCATTCCTGTCAACTCCACCGACTTCCACTATGAGATCGTGGTCGTAAGTTCGTCCAACCAGATGATCACGTACTACGACTGTATGGGGATGGCGTCGGTCATCAGCACACTAAGTGAGATTTTCAAAGACATTGGCAGCGAGTTTTCTGAGTTTCTGAACCGGATTTCATGACTTGGATTTCATGTAAGCGTTGGTTAATTTCGACAAATTCCGAATGGAACCATTGACTGGCTAGTCAGAAAGACCGTCCCATAATCAATCGATCCTGTCTCTTCTCATCTCGGTAGTCAGTATGGTATCAGCAGCTGGCATCGTGGAAACCTGATCCTTTGCGCATGGATGTCTGTCGTGGCTTTTTCCCCTGCCACTACCGCCCACCAGACGCTGCTTCCTTCACTCTCCGACTTGTCGTCCCTATGGTCAACCTACTCTCGTGTCTCTTCGCCTCCGCTGGCGTTGGCCTCGCCGCCGTTGCGGCGTACCCGAACCCAGGTGCCTGCACCGGCGTCTGTGGCAATGCCCACGACCCTGCAATCATGCGCCGCAGCTCGGACGGCACTTACTATCGTTTTTCGACCAACGGCAAGGTCGCGATCCACACTGCCCCGTCGATCACGGGTCCGTGGGTCTACAAAGGCGCTGCGATTCCGGCCGGCTCGGCCATCAATCTGCCTGGCCGTGATGGTCTCTGGGCCCCCGATGTCCAGCAGCTTAACGCGACCTACTATCTCTATTATGCCGTGAGCACGTTTGGATCGCAGACGTCGGCGCTCGGCGTTGCGACGTCCACGACCATGGATGTGGACTCGTGGAAAGACCATGGGGCCATCGGCGTCCAGAGCGACGCGACCAAACCATACAATGCCATTGATGCCAATCTCCTCGTGGATGGCGCGAACATGTACATGACGTTTGGCAGCTTCTGGAAAGACTTGTACCAAGTCCCGATGAAGAACCCACCGACTAGCGTGGTCTCTACAACCGCGACACCGCACCACATAGTGTACGACAAGGCCTACGATGCGATCGAAGCGCCTTACCTCTTCAAGCAAGGCGAGTATTACTATCTCTTTTACTCCCAGGGCGTCTGCTGTGCATTGGACACCAAGCGACCGGCCGCTGGCAAAGAATACAAAATCAAAGTGTGCCGCTCGGCATCGCCGACCCGCGGATTCAAGGACAAGGCCGGCAAGGCCTGTACCCAAGGTGGCGGCACGGTCGTGCTCGAGTCGCATGGACACGTGTTCGCACCGGGCGGTCAAGGCGTCTACGAGGATCCGGTGAACGGCCCGATCGTTTACTACCACTATGGTACGTGCTCCTGCTGTGTTTTCTATTGGGTGGTTGTAAGCTCATTGAATTGTGGTTTCACGTAGTGGACACGCGGATCGGGTACGCGGATGGCAACAAGCTCTTTGGGTGGAACAAGCTCGACTTTGCGTCGGGCTGGCCCGTTGCGGTCTAGGCTTAGAATTGATCCGACGAGAAGGTCTCACCTAAGCTGCAGTACCGTGTGCGGACGTGAATATATAGGTCAGCTCGAATCGTGCGAATCATGCTGACCCACTGATTTTTCCATCCACTCGAGTACTTTCAAAATGACCAGCGGTTCCAACATGCTGGTGATTTTTTGTCGTGGACAAAAGTGTAGCCATCTCACATGCTGAGGTACTTTAACTTGAAGCGTGAGACTTTCTGCAGTCCTAGGCCGTTATCCGCCGCTTCACCTCCCAGGAGTTTCACATCACAGGTGAACATAGAGTGAACGGGTACCCAACGGCCCGGCCCGTCGTCCGTTGAAAAAACCCAGCACCCCACTGGTCATAGCCGTTCCCCCTTTTTCAGTGATCTTGCGGACGGCCGTCCTGTACATCCACGACAGCCGCAATCAACTGGTGGCCTGGTGCACTACAGTACCCATCTGCCACCATGCACCAGGCAAGAGACCCATTCAAGCGAACCGTGCTCCTGGCCGTCGTGGTCGCGACTGCGTTGCTCCTGTTGCCCGCCGGTGCGGCCACGTTTTCGCCCAACCATTTCCTAGGCAAGTGCCTCGACGACCAGTGGGTCCGCGACATGGAGGCCACGCTCCACGTCTCGTCGACAGCGCGGGATTTTATGGGGCGACTCGAGCACCCGCATCTCCATGCAGCGTTCCCTAACTCTCGATACACGATCAAGGACAAGCGCATCCTCAACAAGACCCGGGACCAGATCTTCACCACGAGCTGCACCGACACGCCGTTCACATTCTGGGGCGTCGGCGCCGAAGTCGATCCGGCGACCGGTGTCGTTACGAACGCCGGGTCGCCCGACGGCTCGCTTGTTGTGGAATACGGTGCGTGGCAAAGCCACCAACTGACTACACTCGTGTTTTCAATCCTCGCGACCGACGTCCTCGGGTACAAAGTGAGTTTTTACCAGACGCTGGACGAGGTCGACATGGGCGCGCGCATGTCAAGTGCTAGCCCTGGTCTCTGTACGCCCATCCACATTAACGTCGAAGAGTGGGGCCGCGACTACGCGGCGTACGCAAACGAATCGTACAAAGCTGGGATCCACAACTACTTTGGTCGTTCGGGGCTCTATACGACTCAGAAATTCGTCAACGCCGGTGCCGATCCGACCAAGTATT
Source organism: Pythium vanterpoolii (assembly GCA_023334535.1). Classification (NCBI taxonomy): domain Eukaryota; phylum Oomycota; class Peronosporomycetes; order Pythiales; family Pythiaceae; genus Pythium; species Pythium vanterpoolii. The sequence goes on from JAADVD010000411.1 coordinate 19,156, forward strand.
CGCCGCCGTTTGACGCCGAGTTTTGGCGCGACTATACGTGGAACGAGGGCCTCATCGAGGCCTTGAACGTTGATTTGATCTTTCAGAACAAAAAGTATTATCCGCCCGCCGACAACGGCTGTGTTGACGGGTTTCTAGGATGCAAAAATGCGTGTTCGCGTACCGACGCGTGCACAGCACGTGAACAGCAAGGCGGCAAGTGCATCGGCATTGTGTTCATGGCGGCCGTGCTCGATCAGGGCTGGGGCCAGGCCGTGTTGGCCAACAAGAAGATCCCATCGTACCACTGCTTCCTCGGCTTTATCGGTGCCATGGCGTATGCCGTTGAGATGGAAGCCAAGGGGATCCCCGTGGTCTTTCATATGTATGAACCGGATCCGTTTTTTTTTTTGCACAAGAACAAATTCACGCGGCTCTTTCTGCCACGCACGTCGCCCGAGCTCGTGAAAGTTGCGACCGGTACGTTTGGCGAGAACGGTTATGGCAAGAAAACGAGTAACCCCGTGGCCGTGGATTTTCGCACCATCACGCTCAGTTTGTACGGCGCGTCGTTGTTGCTCGCGTATTCGCCGGTTGCAAGTCTCCTGTCGCGTATGACTCTGGGCGAGAATGACATGAACGCGATGCTGCAGACGTACGTGGATATCACCACTTCTAGCAACGGCGTCAAGCCGATTGCACCGGACGATGTCGTCTTCAGCTCGGCCTGTGCGTGGGTCCGAGCCAATTATGCAACGTGGCGGCTCTGGCTCGACCGTCTCCCTCTCTGCAATCTCTTTGAACACGTCTCCTGGAGTTATCACCACTGTGACGACGGCGAGCCGCGCGAAGTTCGGTGGGCCTGGTTCGAGCCCGATCCCCTGAATGCGACCAAGCCGTTCGTGTGCGACGGCGGTATGACTGCCCTCCCCTCCGTGCTCTACTCAAGCAAGTCGTGTGCCTGGTTTGCCGCGAATCCGTACGTGTGGCTTGCGTGGACCGTCATGCTCCCCGTGTGCGACGCCAATTTCTATTCGTTCCACGTCTCGGAGTGCGACGCTGCGTCGAAACGTACGGCCACTTATTACTGGCTCTTGCCGGATCCTGCCGACCCCACCAAGTCGCGCGAATGCCGCGAGGAAGCGACGACCGTGCTTCCTGCCCCCGTCGAATTCGCCTGTGAGTACGCACCGTACGAGTCACCTCTAGCCCGGGTCATCACGGTCCTGGCGGCGGCGTTGGCTGTGGTGTTATGTGGGCTCACCCTCTTTGTCCTCAAGTACCGGCAGACACCAATCGTAAAACGATCGCAATTCGAGTTTTTGCTGGTAATGCTGGTTGGTGGTATCACGATCTGCGGCGCCGCAATCCTCTATGGTGGGGCCCCGAGCCGCTTCCACTGTGCCGCACGGCCGCTCGTGACAGCACTTGGCTTTACGCTTATTTTCGGGGCGTTGGTGGTCAAGTCACTACGTGTTTATCGTGTATTCATGTCGGGTGCCATGAAGCGCGTCGTCTTGTCGACCAAAATGATGTTCAAGATCCTCGGCCTCTTTATCACGATCGACGTACTGATTTTGGCCGCGTGGTTTACCCTCGATTTCCCCGCGCCACACTACGAGCCGACCGCGATCGGAGCCCTCAAAGGTGAAAGAGTCGATCGTCTCGTGTGTGGTTCGTCGAGCTTTATCTTCTCGGCGTTGCTGATTTTCTGGAAAGCCATGGTGCTGTTCATGGGGCTCTATTTGTCGTTTCTCATCCGCAATGTCTCGACCGACTTTCAAGAGTCGATCTGGATCTTTGCGTCGTCGCTGGTGGTGCTGTTTGGGAGTATTATTATTCTGCCCATGGCGTACCTCGTGGAGTTGCCGGCCGATGTGTTCTATGCGTTCTTGGCGTTCATGCTGCTGGCGTGCACGGCGCTGGTCATGGGCATGATGCTCGTGCCCAAGATGGTGCGCCTGAAAGAACGCACGAGCGAGGCGACGACCACAGAGACACAGCGTAACGAGGGAAGTGGGACGCCGTCGAGCGACGATACCAAGCCATCGATCGCCAGTAAAGTTAGCAAACTGCGTTTTGGACAAAGAGCGCAAGTGTCGGTCACGCCCGTGCAAGAGTTCAAGCCGCAAGCACGAAGCAAAAAGAAGACTGGTGGTCCGGGGCAGGGGCCAACCACCTCCCTCGACGACGAGTGATGTAGCCATCTAACAGAAGCCAATACTAGACACCAGCAATTTTTCACGCGCCGACGAGGTGTTGATGATTGGGCTAATACCAGTGATGCCGCGGCGTGAAAGCTCAACGCGTGGTTCATAGTCTCGACCCCTCGTATGCTGTCGGCCACGACCGCGAGACTCGGTATGTGGTTAAGACGTATGCCCCACCGACGCTGCGGTCGTTGTACGGCTGAGGAGTCGAATGCTGGTCGGATCGTGGCTGGCGTGGACGGCCAGTACCAAACGCCCAAGACATCAAGGAGAAAATTTGCGACGTTTGAGAAAGTCGAATCGTACCAAATGGAACTCACACACAATATCGGTTTTGTGTTGCGCGACAGCACCAACGTTTGGCCGTACAAATCGCCTTGGTAGGTTCTAGAAGATATCAGGTGTTTGCAGTGGAGTCGATGGTGCATACGCAGGCATAATCGTGCGGCGTGAGATGCAGGGCATTGCGGCACGCGCCATTGGATTTCCCATAAAATATGCGACGTGTGTGAAACTAAAAATGCTTGTGAACTTGGATTGGCTGAAATGTGCTCGACTGGTCTAATTGATCACCACTGAGTGACGTCACAGAAGAGTGAATATCTGGTCGAGACCGTGGCTGAAGCACCATTTGCGTGGGCTCCGATAATGATGTGGAAAGCGACGCTGCAGCGGTGCGTGGATTCTGCGGTCTCGAAGGTGGCGATACACCGGTCTAACGGGATTTCCAACCGCCTGGTGGCGGGGGACTAAACGTTTTACAGCGCTACGGCGTCGTTGTCAGCGCCGACTATGCGCGCACAGAGCACGCTCGCGTACCGCATCTTCGAAGACACGACGAGCGGCTTCGCACCGACCAAGACGGCGTTCATCATGCACGGTATTCTCGGTGCGTGCCTTTGATAGAACCGATTGTTTAGAGCTCCATCCGACTAACCTTGGGACTTCTTCATACATGGGACCCAGGCAACAAGCTCAACTGGCGCACGTTCTCACAGAAACTCGTGGCTGCGCGGCCCGACTGGCGCTTTGTCGCGCTCGACCTTCGAGGTACTATGACCCATTTGTTGGACAACCCGATGGGCTCGGGTGCAAAACTGGAAGTTAGACGCTGGTCTTACCCAAAAAGGTGTTGTCGCAAATTCGCAGGCCACGGCGACTCGCCGTCCATGTCGGCACCCCACACCGTCCAGGCCTGTGCAAACGACGTGCTGTACGTCTATCATCTAGACCCGCCTACTCTCACTATCTCGTGCCTAATGTTCTTTTCCTTTTTCTTTTCATTTCAGTGCACTCGCCGAGACCCTCCAGGTCGAGCCGGACGCTGTGCTAGGCCACTCGTTCGGTGGCAAGATCGCGATCCAGTACTTGGACGAGGCCCAGCGCCAGGCTTGGAAAGTCCCCGAGCAAATCTGGGTCCTAGACGCCCTTCCAGGCAGTGGTAACCTCCCCTACTCCCTATCAAAGGTTAGGCGTTGGGTAGTTCTCCACTGACAAAAGATGCATATGTTACTAGCCGAAAATGACTATGCGTACCGCAAGGTCACGGCGTCGATCGAGCGCGTGCTGCCGGTGCTCAAGTCGATTCCATTGCCGATCCACTCGAAAAAACAGCTCATTGACGATCTCCAAGCGCGCGGCATTGGTCTCGGCGAGGCCCAGTGGCTCACGACCAACCTCAAACTCCTCACGACCTCGCCCGAGACCTATACGTGGAAAATGGACGTGCCTGTGATCGAGCAGCTCTTCGAGTCGTTCCTTGCCAACGATCTGTGGCCCGTGGTCGAGAACGTACCGGACGGCACGGAGCTTCACTTTGTCCAGGCCGATCGCAACAAGATGTGGACCCCACCGATCATCGAGCGGATCCAGGCTTTGGATTCCAACCGTGTAGTCCACCACGTCCTCCCCAACTCGGACCACTGGGTCCACATTGACAATCCGACTGGACTGCTCGAGATGATCCTCGCGCGATTCGAATGAAAATTAACACCAATGGAGATTGCTTGTTTCATCACCCATTGTAGCCGTGCGATATCACTTCCCACTCTTGACGGTTGAGGGCATGGACGCTCTGGCTGCGTAAATGGTCGTAATGGATCCGTTTTGACACGAGTCCAGTCTGCGCCGGGGTCCGAATCGTGCGCCGGCGGCCACGGGGGCGACGCACGACCTGGACGCGTCCGGTTGCATCGACCTCCAGCACTTCGTCGTCGTCGTCGTCGCTGTTCAGTTCGTACGCGTGGAACGCCAGCGGATCGCACTTGAGGCGATCGCGCTGACGCTCGAGATCGCGCTGCTTTTGGATCTCCACGGCACGCTGACGTGTCATCTCTTTACGCTCTTTTCGCTCGGCTGATGATGGGCGATAGGAGGAAAAGTCGAGGGCGAGCTGGGCACAGAACACACACACGGGCACTTCGTCGTACAGATGCGAAATTTGCTGGGTTGACACCAGCGATACTGGTGGCTCAGCCTCGACCACTTCTTCTATTTTTTTCTCCTCCTCGTCTTCTTGATAGGCTGGTGCATCCGTCAAGCCTGTATGAGAAGCTCCTCGTGGGTGGGGCGTTTGCCAGGAAGCGCGCAAGTCGCAGATGCTTTTAAAGCTCACTTTGGTCGTTAAGTTTTTCTTGAGAAACACAAACCGACAGAGCGAGCACGGCTCTTTAATGAGCATGTCCATGGTCGTACTCAGCAACACGGTCTGCTTGGCCGCCAAGCTACTGCGCTCGTGCTGCTGCTGGGCCCGCAGCTGGATCTTGTCGAGCGCCAGGCGCGAGCGCTGCAGTTCCTGCGAGTGCGCGCTGGATTTCGCGAGGACCCGCCGGAGTTTTTTTATATTGTCTTTCGAAAAGCCGCTGAAATGTTCGGCGAGGTGCTCTTCGGTCATGTCTTCCAGCTCCACTGTTGATTCCGGAACTTCCTCAATCTCGGGCCTCGCGTCTCCGCTGGTCTTTTTCTCTGTTGCGGACGATGCAGTGATCGTGGATTGCTTTCGGTCGGTTGCTTTGTTTGGGCTCGGACTCGGTGGAGCGTATGACGACTGCGACAGTGACAGACGGATCGAGTTGGTGGAGCGGCGTGGTTCACTGTTCTTCTTGGGTGAACCTGCCTGGCGTGGCGTTGGCCCTGTCTTTGGCGATGGCGGGGCGGTGCTTCGCTTCTCCAAGGCATTGTTGTTGAGTGGGAGGTCTCTTGAAACCAAAGTAGGGGTGCTTCGACTGGCTGCAACAACCATTGCCGACTGGGGGCGAACCGCGGGTGATGGAATAGCCGTCATACTCTTGATATGTGAGGAGGAAGAAGGAGTGGATCCCATTGGCAGCGAGCGTTTACTGGTAAATTTGAGCATGGGGGCGGCGGTCGCCGGCCGCTTGCTGCTCACGAAGACAGTCGCTGGTGGCTTAATCGTCGCTGACTCGGGACGCCGTCGGAACCGCACAAATGTGTGGGCGACGATCCGCTCCAGTAGCGCAGGGTTGGGTTCGTGAAGTGTGTCCAGCGACGCGGTCGCTGCAATCGCAGAGAGGTCGATTGCTTGGGTCATTTCGTACCATTTGTCGAGCGTCGGTGGGGCGTGATGCTGCGTGCGCGTGTACTCGTCCACAAAGCACTGGAGCGTCGCGGGTAGTAGAGCGACCGTGAGCCATTGCTGGATTAGCAACACAACGTGGTCCGACAGCGGCGGGCCGTGGACGGTCTTTTCAACGCTGGTCACGCGCCGTCTCCCAAGCGCTGAGCCCGGCTCGAGCACACTCGCCACGAAGGTAGACGGTGGTATCCTCCCTGGAATCGTAGGCACGGCGGCAGTGACCATCCCTTCGACAACCTCAGCTCGGTTGGGATGTGGAGAATGCCGGGATCACAAAGCTCGAGTCACTCACGCGGTCCTATCTTCAAACACGATAGCTAAAATTACGAGCTGACGCCCTGTGCCAATGAATACGATGTGCCGCCACAATCATCAACCACTTTCATGGAAAACAAAATGCAATTACTTTAACCGACTCCGATGCACGCACACTCCCACCCAAACCGTATAAGTGGATCTCCCACGGCGGTCGTCTCGTTCCCTCTTCGTCCTTACCGCTTTTGATGGTTCACAAACCACAACGCGAGCAATACAGCACGCGGAAGAGCACGACAAAGCCGACCATTGCGGCAAAGTTGGCACCAATGTCGTCGTATTCCATCTTGGACACGTGCTCGACAAAGCCTTTGACCGTGATCGTGCCGAGCTCCTGGTGTGTATTCATAAGGACGTTACAGCGAAGCTGTGGACTGCCTGGCTGGACGACTCGACCGGTCGTGAGGTCCACGATAAGATCCACTCACACTCGCTAAAGACCAGCGCCGAGAGAATGAAGAACGGGTACCGCTGGGGCGTCGCATAGTACATCCACTGGTAGCCTTTTGGCAGCAGCGAGGCCGGCGGCACGAACCCCATAAAGAGAAAGAAGATCGAGTTGAAAAGAACGCCAATGACCGCGGCG
>JAADVD010000412.1:0-25795 GCA_023334535.1 Pythium vanterpoolii
CGATGGGACCGTGGTCGATGTTCTATCGACCATGCGCAAGGACAACACGGGATACGATCTTAAGCATTTGTTTATCGGCTCGGAAGGGACGTTGGGTGTGATCACCAAGGTCTCGATCCTCACACCGCCACGGCCGTCGTCAATGAATGTCGCCTTTCTCGCCTGTGCGAATTTTGAGGCCGTGTTGGAAGCCTCAGTCTTGGCCAAGCAACACCTCAGTGAAGTCTTATCGGCCATGGAACTTATCGATCGCGCTGCGCTCGACTTGGTGCTGTCGCAACAGCCAGAGACCAACGATCCACTCGAGACAACCTCGCCTTTTTATGTCCTTCTAGAAACCTCGGGCAGCAACAGCACCCATGATACTGAGAAGCTCGAGGCCTATTTGGATGCTGCTATGGAACAGGGAGTGGTGCTGGACGGCACCGTCGCTCAGGATACCCAACAAGCTCGAAAACTGTTTGCGATCCGCGAGGATGTGCCGATCGCACTACAGGCGAGTGGGTACGTCTACAAGTACGATGTCTCGCTGCCGCTCGCCCAGTATTACAATCTCGTCGACGAAATGCGTGCACGGCTTGCACCGCTCGGTGCCAACGTCGTGGGCTATGGCCACTTGGGCGACAGTAATTTGCACTTGAACGCCACGACGCCAGCGTACGACGAGCGTGTCGCCCAGGCCTTGGAGCCCTACATCTTTGAGTGGACCGGTACGTGGTAGATGGTATTACTAGTAATATCGTCTGATCAACTGTATTACAACTTTGATTTCTCGTAGCCAAGTTCCGCGGAAGTATCAGTGCCGAGCACGGCATTGGTACGCACAAGCCGGCGTTTTTGCATTTGTCCAAGTCAACCAGTGCGATTCAGCTCATGCGGCAGACGAAGCAGATGATGGATCCGCACGGCATTCTCAATCCGTACAAAGTCATCCCGCCCGAGTGAGTAGTAATATCCGTCCAGTTCGAAATGTAGTAATACCATTGAAGGGTGTTCTCTACTGTTAATCATGCTACTCAAAAGTCTCTACAGATTACAGGAAAGTCTCTCTCGCTTGCTCACTCATCATCCTCTTCATCATCACCACTGGAGTCGTCCGGCGCGTCGATGAAGCGTGCAAGCGACAAATCCACATACTGCAGTCGCACACCGCCAATGATTTTCTCGGGCAGCTCGTCGCGCTCTTCACCCTGGACGGCGATAAACACGTCGACCTCAATGTACGACGCCCAGCTCTGGCAGAGCGAGCCTATGTAGTGGGCAATCGTACTGGACGAAATGTCCATCGCGACTTCAATATAATTGGCCCCGCGAAAGTAGTGCTGCGTGAGTTTTTTGCCGGTGAGCGCCGGACGGCTCTGCACCAGCTGGTTGAGGATCCACGGTGCCTGCGTAAACGACGGGATCAGCTTAAACCGCTCGTTGCGAAACACGTCGTCTTCATTCTCTTCTTCTTTGCCATCGACAAAGCGTCGCAAGAGCCGATAAAACATGGCATCCTTGTCCGTCTCGTCTATCTCAGTTTTGTTGGAAATGGTCTTGTATTTGGGTACCAACCAGTACGACACCAAGCTCACATTGTCGGCGTCAGGGAGCTCAATATTCAGCACGACCACGAGCGCGTCGGGGTGGTGCGTCTCGCAGAACCGCACGACGCTCGTGTCGTTTGGTCGTTTGAGGTCAAAGCGCGTAATGTGATGCCTCGCTTCGGGCGTCGCGGTGCGCCACACGTCAAAGTGTAGCAGCCGCGCAATGCTGTCGCCGGCCGGCACTTTAAGCTGGTCGTCCATGTAGCTTTCGCCGCGCACGGGCACGTCGCGGCTGTCGGGCTCGCTCCACATGCCACGTAGTGCTGGCGCGGCCGCGGCGTCGGTAAAGTCGGGGAAGTCGCGCAATGCAGCGATGCAGTCAGGCGCCGAAAGCTCGAGGGCAGTGAGCGACGCGGTTGTACTGTCTACAGCGGTCGTGCTTGCGCGTAGCTCTTCGTCTTCGCCGCGCGACATGGTGATAGAGTGGAAGAATGGAGAAGGAGAGCAATAGAGCTGTTGGTGTTCTGTCGGTGGTCTCTTGCGGATGGAAGACCTGGCTTCTGAGTGCGTGAGGTGTGAGTGGTGATTGCGGTCGGAAAATGGCAAGAATCAATCGAAGCTGCGAGTCAACTCGCAGTTGTCAGAAAGTAGGACCCTCCAATTAGTGACACTGACGAAGCGACACTGGATCTGGGTTACGGTGTCACTATTTGCTGGATCACTAAACTCAGGAAAGAGTGATTGTGGTTGAACCTTCAAATGGAAGTGATCGATTTCAGCCAATCATATTCCTATCAGCCCATCAAGTTTCTATTATTCTGCCAATCAGACTCCTCTTTAGCTCGTCACCATGAAGCGATGCATGAAACGGTTTGCTCAAAGTAGCCATCCAAGTTTCTCGTCTCTCTCGCTTTCCTGACCTCTCCAACAACGTCTCTGCTACTGTTGCTTGAAGCCATGGAGACAAACACCATAGACCATGGCGACGCACCGCCTTCCTCCACGAGTGGCAGCTCTTCTCTCCCGGCCGACGTCCTGTTGACCAACTCGTCGTCGTTCGCCAATGCCTTTCGACTGTTGGAGCAATACTTTGAAGCCGACATGCTGACGCTCGAACAAATGCAATTCCACAAAGAAAAGTACGCCAAACTTAATGCCTTTGTGCTCGAAACCTACGCGCACGAAAAAGCGCTGCTCAAACAAGCCAAGCTCCTCAACACGGACCTCCTCACGGAAAAAATCACAGTCGAAAAACAAAACATCCGCAAGTCCGAAGAGCTCGCGGCGCTTACGAGCGTCGAGAAAGAAAAAGAAAAGGCCGTCAAAGAACTCGCCGAGTGCATTGACCGAGACGCGGTGTTGACCTTTGAGATCACCGAGCTCCAGCGCGAGCACGCGGATTTACTAGCCGAGAAAGACGACATTCTCCAAGCCCACGCCAAGCTCGTGGAACCCGAAGTCCGCAAACTCACAAACGAGATCGCCACGCTCGGCGACGAAACCATGCGCATCGATAGTGAGGTTCTTAAAGAACATGCGCGGCGCAAAGACTTTCTCGCGCGGCTCGAGCAGCTCAAGACCGAGAACGCGACGCTTGAGGCGAGTGTTGCGAGCGAGCAAAAGCACTTGCACCACGTGCAGCACGACCCCGAGCGGCTTGAAAAACAAGCCGATGTCGTACAAAAAGCCGTCGCGAACCTCGAGCGTGAGATTGGCAAAGCACGGGACAAGCTCCAGACCTTGAATGGGACACTGGAGGTCCAGACCGTCAAGCTCAAAGAAGCCGAAGACGTCCAGAAAGAACTCGCGCACAAACTCGATGTCCATCGCGATACGATCGACCAGCGGCAGCGTGACGTCGATCACGTGACGCTTCATTTACGCGAAGAACACAATACCCAAGTCGTGCGCCTCAGTGAAAAAGCACGGTTGGAAATGGCCCAAAAAGCCATGGACTTGGCGTGGCGCCGCGAGTCCGAGCGCGTCTCCAAGGACCAAAAAGAGTTTGATCGCCTCAAGCGGACGCTCAAGAAAAAGATCCACTTATACGATACAAATCGGGCTTTACTGCCCAACCTCACGGCCCAAGTCGTCGACGCCCAGCACCAGCTCACAGCCATTCAACTTGATACCAAAAAAAAGATGGTCGCACAAAGTGAGGTCAAGCAGCAAGTTGATGTGCTCATTGCACGCTTCTTGCGGCAAGAGCAGAGTGAGCACGTGCACACCTCGGAACTCGACGAGCTCGGGAATCAGGTGCATCAATTGGAAGACGAAGTCGCCCAGTGGGTCAGCGAAGCCGCGACGCAGCACAAGCTCGCGAGCATGCTCACGGCCCAGCGCGAACTCAAAGCTCGCGAAGCTGCGTCGGCCTTGGACGCCGAGCGGCAGACCCAGCAAGACCTGAAAATGAAAGAATTGGTGATATTCGACTTGGCGAAAAAGTGGAACGAGACCAACAACCACCTCAAAGAGTTTTCGGCGCTTTATGATGTCGTCAAGAGCGAACGCAACAAATACGTGAACCTCATTCAAGCGTCGTCTCAAGCACTGGCCGAAATGAAAGAGAAAATCAAAATTCTCCAAAACGAAGTCGAAGTCTTGCGGAACGAATCGCTGGCCAAAGACAAAGCATTGGCCAAGGAAAAGCTCGCGCATGCCACGGCCCAGTGCTCGCGCGATTCGCTGCGGCTCGATACCAACAAGAGCCACGATCTGTACCGGCAAAAGCAAGAGACTGTCGAGCAGCAGATTGTCGAGATTGACAAATTGAATGGGATAATTACCATGACCGAAAAAGACATGCTCCGCCTCAAAAAGAAGTACGAGCTTGCAGTCGATGCCCGCAATGCTACGGGTGTCCAGCTCATTGACCGCAATGACGAGCTGTGCATTCTCTATGAGAAAGCAAATCTCCAAGAGAAAGGGTTAAGCGACGGCGAAGTTGGGCTCACGCGCAAAGACCAAGAGATCCGCATGCTCAAGATCCAGCTCCAAGACCTCCATCGGCAGCTCGAAAATGCCCGAAGGCAGTTGCCCAATGTCCCCAAACTGGCCCAGCAGATTCTCGAATTGCAAGACGAACTGGCCCAGGAAAAAGAGGTCAGTGAGTTACTGTGCCGCGACCTCGAGACCCCCCAAAACAGCGACCGGTGGCGACCACTGGAGGGAGACGACCCCGACGACGAACAGCTCGCGACGAAAATTGCATTTTTGGAAGCGCGGTTCCACCGCAAGAAAGAGCAGCTCTTGGAAAAAGAGTTGGTGCTCGAAGAGGTTACGTCGCTCGCCAACAAGCTGCGGACCCAAGCGAGTGAGCGGCGTGGCGAGACACTGGATCTGGCGAAAAAAGTGAACGAGTTCCAGACCAAGATCAAAGAGACCACGCGCAAGATGATGGCCGTTGTCTCAGAGCTGTCCATGTACCAAGCGACTGCCATGAAGCTCGCTCAGGAGAAGAACGATGTCTTAGGCGAGGTCGAAGAGATGCGGCGGCGATGGGAAGCCGGCGAGGTCCCCAACAGTTACTGCGAGCAGCAACTCTTGCGGCTCCAGACCAACAAGCTCCGCGACGACGACCTGCGGCTTGGCAAGCTTCAGGCCCGCGCAATGGCGCAGCACGCACAGCACTTTCCCACGCAGCTCACTTTCACTACCGCCGAGCCGCGGCCAAACGCTTACATCCCCGAAGAGCTGGGGATCCCCAAGCCGTACGGCCAGCAAGCGCCGTTCAAACCGTCTCAACCCGGAACGACCATGCGCCACTTCCGCGTGCCGCAAAAGCGCGACATTGAAATCTAAGTCTATGACAGTCGTAACATATGTATTCATACCTCTTGTTCAAGTGGTGGACAACGTGTCGGTGGCCTTGACGGCGTCGGCGGTCTCGACCATCTTCGTGAGCCGTTCTTGGGCCTTGCGTAGCCGCCCGTCGAGCGACAAATTCTGCGCTATGGCATCCATGAGCTCGCGCTTGACCTTATCAAAGCGCTGCTGGAGCGTCTGCAATAGCGTCTCGTACTGGCTTTTGATTTCGGCTTCTTTGACCGAGGCCGCTTCAATGCACACCCCAATCTCGCACTGGAGCCGCTCAATCGTTGCGGTCGCCGTCGTCAGTGCCTCCTCGGCCGTCTGTAATCGGCTGTACGCGTACTCGAGCTGGACCTTAGCGACCGTCAACTCTTCGACGCACTCAGTCGCGTGCTGCTCGGCCGCGAGCTTGTCGTTTTCGCACCCTTGCCGCCGCGCGTCGCTGTGCTTGAGGGCCGCACACATTTCGTGGCGCGCACTCATGGCAATCAGCACGAGCTTTTCTTTGCGGGCATTTTCCTTGGTCAGCAACGCGACCTTTTTGATCTCGTCGGCGAGCAACGATGTCACGCGCGTGCGCTCGCGCTTGAGCTCTTGCTCGTCGAGCTCGTGAGCCACAAGCGTCTGCCGCAGCGACTTGTACATGTTGGTGAGGAGCTCGACGTTGAGCTTGAGGGCTTCAAATGCTTTGGCGGTCGTGAGAACGGTTTCTTCGAGCTTTTGAATCTTGGGGGCGTACCACTTTTTCTCGTTCACGTGAGCGCGCTTGTCGTCGTCGTACTTACGCTGGAGGTTGGCGAGGTCGTCTTCTCGCTGGGCGTACGCCATCTCAAGTTTCGCGTGCGCTTGCTGAAGCTCGGCGTGGTCGCGTCGCAATTTCTGGAGCGCAAAATTGACTTCATCCAGCGACGGTGAGAGGCCAGTTGTCTTGATTGCATTGGTGAAAGCCGATGCCGTGGAGACTGTCGACGGTGGAGACTTGTTCGGCGTCTGATTGTCCTCACTGGTCACAGCCAAGTGGTCGTGTGTGGCCGCCGTCTGCTGCTGTTGCTGGGTGTAGACACCGTCGCTAAAGCGGGCTTTAAGGTCCTTTTCAAGCGCCAGCATCCCACGCACGAGCCGCAGATACATTTGCGCGTCCAGCGACGCGAGAATGTCCTTGTCACTCGCACCAATGTCGCTACCACCACTGCCGTTGCTGTTGGTACGCAGCACATCGGAGAGGCCACCGTCGTCGTCATCGATCTGTCGCGTAGCCTTGAGGATGTCTTCCGAGATCTTGGCCATAAGCTCACGTCGCGCCTCAAACAACTGGATGATTGTCGCGACCTGGATCTCTTTGCGTCCAGTTTTTTCCCCTCGAATCGAAAGATCAATGAGTTCCTTCTGGGCCTTCCAGTCAGCGTCAAGGGCTTGGAGTACTGTTGAAAACCCACTGATGTCATTGCTTGTGGTGGCGTGGACGTGGGCGAGTCGGAAGCTCTGGAGCAAGCGCAAGTCGGATCGAAGACACCGCAGCTTGGCGCTGTCGTCGTCTTCGACTTGCTTCGTGTCGCCATCCCTCAGCAATACCTCGGCTTCGCGTGTACGCAATGCGCGACTGTTTTGCAGCTGGATGTCAATGTGCTTGGCCAGTGCATTCACATCTTCCCGCCAGTCGATCGCTCGTGTCGTGAGCTGAAGCACATTCTTGCGGGACCCCGGCGTTGTACTAGCGCTGGTGGAGCTGGTGGCTGCGGTAGTTGAACTGATTGCATCCTCTTGACGACGGAGCGCCTGGGCAATCTCGTCGTTCAGATCTTCAAATTTTTTGTGGAGTTCTTGCACCGAGTTGACTTCCATCGTTGACTGGCTGCTTCTGGTTCCCACCACTGCGTCTTGCCAGCTTGGTTAGACGTCTTGAGGATACGACTGTTCACCTTCGGCGACCCTACAAAACACAACGGCCAGAGCCACCGCAACCCTTAACAACCTGGTTTCAAAACCGTGTCTACTCCTTAAATAGGTGGGGGGATGGCTGCTGTTTGCATGAGTGTGTTCGTAGAGCCTGCCTCTTCGCTTCCACGTCGCCCGATCTCTTCATCGACCGGCACCAACTTCACTTCACATGGCCACGGATCACGGCTTGCGATAACAATCGACAACAACTCGACGCACTCGTTTGGCAACGGGAAACACTCACAAGAATGACGATGAGCTGAACGACTTCAAGTCTTCCGTGAGTGTGTGGTCGTGCTGTTCGTCCATGTCGTTGTCCTGCATCAATTTCTCCCGTTCGACTGCGCGCTGAGCGGCACGCGCACGCTCGGCTTCCTGCACGCGCTCTTCTCTCACTTTGCGCGCTGATTCCTGTTCATACTTGCGTCGTTCGTGTTCGTCACGTTCTCGCTTTCGATCCTTCTCGCGTTGCTCCGCTTCGCGTCGGCGTTGTTCTTCCCGCTCTTCCGTGCGTTCCTTCTCTTTCTGCTGAATTTTCTGCTGCTTGACCTGCTCCATCGACCGCGCAGACATCCACAGCGAACTCGTCGGGTTCTCGTCCGCTGGGAGCATCGACTCAGCATTCTTCGCATCCTTCTTTGCAAGCAGACTCCACGCGCCTCGATTCTCAACCCGCAATGGTTCTCTGGACGTTGTATCGTCACGAATCTTCTTCGCAGCGTCTGCAACATGATTAGAGAAAGTTAACTTCTGCAGCAAATGCAATCATCGACAAAATCAGAGTTCGACTCACCAGTGCGAGCCGAGTCCGAAAGCTGTGAGAGTGTTGCCCCGCTCGTCAGCATTGGAGACTGCAAATCGAGAGACCACGGTGGTACGTGTTAATCGGTCGTCATCATTACAGCACCCTGGCGGAAGCATTCAAACCCACCCTTTGGAGCGGTGCAGTATTGTCCGAGTCAGACTCACTCTCGCTCTCGCTGTCCGAGTCAGAGGAATCAGAGCTTGACGAGCTGTCAGACGAACTGCCGGTGTGGTTGCTTGGTTTCTCCATGTCCACATCCATGACCGAGCTCGGGATAGTTGGCGCTGCGCCAGGGTCAGGACCACCACCACTGCTGCCTTCGATCATGGCAAGCTGATTCTTCAGCTGCTGTTGACGTTGGCGAATGTTAACGGCAGCAGTCTTGGCCGAGTTGAGTCGGTGAAGCACAGGAGCCGATTTGGAGGATTTTTTCGGGGTCGGACGCTTCCGCTTTCGGCCAATACCATTTTCCTGTGCAGCATCAACACAAACCGTTAGATTACATTGTGCCATCAATGGGATGTACTGGTTTTCCCGTACCCGCACGTATCCTTCCAGCATGCGCAAACACCGCGTATCAAAAGAGTTAATGTCAATCTCCACTTCGTCGTTCTCGTTGGTGAGTTTCGACACGGGCACCGACTCGGCAATGATTTGGAGCACACGGTTGATCTTGTCCTGCGGCAGCTGACGTATGTCATCACTCAGTCGTGCTTTTTCAGACTGGGACATCGGCTCATTGAGCTCTTCTTCTGTCAGATCTTCCATTTTGAATGGCCTATGGAAGGTAAAAATGTCAGCGATCGACCACAATCACTCCAGTTCATAGCATGTCAAGCGCACCTGGACGCCGCCTTGGACGACTTCGGCGTCACAACTCGCACGACGGGCTGAAGCTGTTCGAGAGTAGCCTTCAGCCGCTCAATGTCTTCCTTCAACGACATAATAAGACCCTCCTTGTCGTCCGAGATGCCACGCTTGCTATTGCCCTTAGCGCCACGACCACCCTTGATTTTCTTGGTCGAGTGAGTCGGTTCGCCTTTTCGTTCTCGCTTCAACTTAATAATCGACGACGAGGACGCTGTGAAACTACTGGATCGCTCGAAAAACTTCTCCTTGGAATGCTTGGCATGGAGGTTCTTGATGCGTTTTTCAAAATCTTCGGCAAGCTTCGCTGCAAAGATGTGCACTTGGCTGTGGGCAGCGTTGTATAGCATTGCATTGTCAAACACCAATCGCACGTGGTCGATAAAGACGTCGACGTCGTCATAGTAGCCAGCTTCGAGGTTGTGGCGAATGGTGCCTAGATCCATCGGCTCCTTAATCACATCAAAGTAATTTGGAATGCCCAACGCGATTGGATCCACGGGGGCGAGGAACGGACCGGCCTTGGGGTTCGCCATGAGGCTCTTGAGGACAGCGTGACACTTTTTCAGCAGTGGCGACGCTTGGTCATGATCGATGACATTCTCATCGCGCAAGTGCGCCGGCATCACGCGCTTGCGTTCGGAGCGCCCTCGGCCACCAACGTACGGCGAAGCCGCCGAACCTTCCGAACCCATCGGCGTCGAAATCGATGGACGTGTAAACGACAACGCTGGCAGCGTGACGGGTTGGGTTGGCACAGCAACGACAGTTGGCACGACTGTCACTGTAGCGGGCACAGCAATCGGGACAGCAGGAGTGACGGGATTCGCTACCGGTGTCTTTGGGACGGCAGCTAGAGGCGTTGGTGGCCGCGCTGCCGCTCCACGCGTGCGCTTGGGCTGGGCGCGTTTCTCTTTTTCCTTGGGTTTGTAAAGCTTGTACAACCGCAATTCGCTCGTGGCCTTGTCCAGCAATCCCACAAGGTTAAACAAACCGAACTTGTTCTCGCCCGTGCCCGACACGTAAAACTGCGTTGGGCGACTCGCGTCGTGGACAAAGCGAATGCTCACGCTCTTCTCGGTCACGGTTTGTGGCTTGCCCTTGACGGCCTGGATCTGGAAAAAGCCGCTGTACTTGCAGTCAAACGGGAGCGCCGATCGCACGGTCGGATCGGCTTCGTAGCCCTGATACACAGGCGTGACTTTGTCCACAGCATCGTTTGCCAATCGCGACGACTTGGCAAGTGGACCACTGGCGAACACGGGATGCACGGTCGTCGCGTCGCCATTGGGGGTTCGAATGTACACGTCCTCGTCCGACTTCATCTCGAACGCACTGGTCACGCCGTTGGGTGCGAACGCAGCTTCGGACATGCCCCATCGACCGGCCCACACGGCGCGCTTGTCTTGCACATAGTACTTGCCGACCAGTAGCGGTGCGTACTGGGCAATCTCGCGTGGAACCAGCTCGGCCATAGCTGTTTGCAGGTCGTTCGATGTGGTCGTTGGCGTTGGCGTGGCTGTGACACTACTGCCATTAGTGTGGGTATGGGACACGCTACCGTCCTTCTCTTCGCTCTTGACGGGGTCACTGTTCTCGGTTGTCGTAGCACTGTTCATTTCGCTTGCATCGCCGGCATGGTTGGTCGGTGGCACTGGCGCGTGTTGCGGCTCGACCATGGCGTGGTCGGCTTGAGTCTTGTCTTGGTCGGCCACGCCCTCCTCGCGGGGATCGTCGCCGCCGCCGCCGTGGGCGGAGGTCGTTTCGTCGACGCTGCTCGTCTCGCTATCGGTTAGGGTCGCGTGGAGTTCACTCTCGGACCGACTGCGCTTGCGGCCAATGTGCACGGCGACCGCGTCGTGGGCGGCTCGCGCCAAGTCGTCGTCCTGCTGCGGCGACGTCGTGGCCTCGGGAGCGGAACTGATTTTGTCAGCGCGGCGCGTTGGGGCGACCGCGGGGTGGATATGCGGCGCAGCGCTGAGGTTTGTAGGTGGCAGCGAAGGGGTTGTCGCGCGCGTCGTCGTTGCGATCGGAAGTTGCCCTCGTGCCGCGTGCGCTTCCGCAGTTGGCAGCAAATTACAGACTGAAAGCAGAGTGATGGTCACTCTCGTGCTCGCGGCTTCCTTCTATTGTGGTGAGAGGAAGGGAGGGGGGGAGAAGCAAACCAAAAAGCGTCCGCTCCGCTCCTCGAAAACCCAAGTGAACGCGGGGCGACCGACTGCTGCCTTTCTTTTGGGACTGGGTTGTTGTTGGAGTGGGGGCCCGGAGGGTTCGGGGCGCGCCACAAACACAGGCGGCGGGGTTTTGGGCGGATTTTGGAAAATTGGCTTTGAGACCTGCGGCTGGATGGAAGAAAAACCCAAACGCCTCCCCTCCCTCCGCTCTGCCCCTCCCCTCATGTTCGGACAACTCAAGCCTCTGGCCCACGGCAAGTGAAGAACATCGATAAAACCTCGGCCAACTGTGTCATCGGACTCGATGAACCCTGTCGGGTGAGCAAATATGCTGGAAAAAATCAAAATAAACCTTATTAATGAGGTTTGTCATGATGTCAGGGAAAGGTCTCTTTCTAACCAAATCAAGTTCTACAGGTCCACCCCTCCAGAATGATTGCATCGGATCAAATAGCACAGTCGTGACAAAACAAATGCCATGGATTCCCTCCCATAATCAATGTGATCGACCAAAATCGCCAAGATCTGGGAGAAACTTTCCGCACAATCTGTTAGAAAACGTTTTTACGCGTAAAAACGCATCGTAAAAACCCTTCAATCCTCCAATCCGGATCTGGCGTGTGGCATTTCTCCCCAAAAGATCTCAAGCAGATCTCAGAGAGCGAGAGAAACAGCGAGTGATGGTGCCAGCATCAGATAGTGAAGCATGCAGAGATACAACACGACCCGAGGATCACTCGAACCTTCGATGCTGATCTCTGCATGAAGAAGCATGAGTGCTGGCGATATTCAGCGTTGTCAGCCGTGGCTGATAATGAGCCGAGCCCATCCGATACCACCGAATAGCCGCTACGGTATGGACTATGGCTGTGGCGAAGGTTCAATAGCGTAACGACTGACCAGTGGACGAAAGGGCACGTAGTCGTTACGGAACCCCAGATCCTGCGACGCTCCAAGGATCGATATGTTGAAAAGTCAGCCAATGGTCGCTGCGTTTTGTGGTGGAAAAACGACGGAATTCTAGAAATCAAGGCCAGCGGTTCAGCAATGCTGAGCGTGCATTAACGGTGATGCCGCTCGAACTATCCTCGTATGAAGCAAGGGATTTACAGCTTGTCCATGCGGACGAGGTCCCGCACCATGTTCTTGTGGTGCGACTCGTTCGTGCCGCCGCCAATCTCGAGCAGCTTCGAGTCTCGCCACAGACGCTCAACGTTGTACTCGCCGACGTAACCGTAACCACCAAGCGTCTGGATTGCGCGGTCAGCCACACGCTTGCCCATGTCACCACAGTAGAGCTTGACGCCATCCGTGTCCACACGGTTGCCCACCGAGTCGAGCTTCAGCTTGCTGTTAGAAATATATCGAAAGTGTCAGCTTGCTTCTTCAGCAAAATTGGAGCTGGTTGGAATAGCTTACCGAGCCGTGTCGTAGACGTAGGCGCGGCCCGCCATATACTCGGCATAGGATTCGGCAATGTTCTTTTGGATCTGCCCATAGTGATTCAGCGGATTGTCAAACGCCATGCGGTCCTTGGCGTACTGGTTCATAACCTCAATCGAGCGCCGCGCAATCCCCAAGCTCATGGCCGCAAGCGTTACCCGTTCGATCTCGAGGTTACGCATCATGCAGAGCACGGCGCCGCCTTCTTTCCCGATAATGTTTTCGACCGGCACCTTGCAGTTGTCAAAGACCAGCTCGGCCGTGTTCGAAGCACGCATGCCGCACTTGTCCTTGATGCGCTGGCCGAGCGAAAAGCCTTCAAATCCTTTTTCCACCAGAAATGACGAAAAATCCTGTTTTGCTTTGCCCGAGTTGCCCGTGCGGGCGTACACCAGGAACGTATCGCCTAACTCCGTGTCGTTCACAGCACCATTCGTGATCCACATCCTAATACCATTCACAAAGTATTAGTTTCATCTCAGTACCAAGGAACCAGGGGAAGAGTGCCTTACTTGGTGCCGTTGAGGATGTAGTACTTGCCGCAGTCCGATAGCTTGGCGGTCGTTCGCATGCCCAAGACATCGGTACCAACCGACGGTTCGCTCATGGCCATGCCGCAAATCTTTTTGCCCGTACACGCGTCCGGAAGGTACTTGGCGCACTGAGCCTCCGACGCATTCTGCGCCACGTTGTTCACAAACAGCATCGAGTGCGCGAGGAACGAGAGACAGAACGCCGGGTCGCTCGACGACAGCTCCTCGTGGGCGATCACGGCCGCAAGCGCGTCCATGCCCGAGCCGCCGTACTTTTCTGGTGCCGTGATCCCCAAAAGACCAATGTCACCGAGTTCGCGGAAGAGGTTCACGTTGAATTTCTCTTCGCGATCATGGACAAGTGCCTAACCAAGTACCATTAGTCTATAGCTTATACATATTCTCCTTATAGAAGCAACGCACCTGTGGTTCGACCTTGGTCTTGACAAAGTTAACGAGCATCTCGCGAAGCGCACCATGTTCTTCGGTCGGCGTGTAGAGGTCAAAGGAGCTGGTCGACTAACGTTAAGACAGCCACAGACTTCGTTAGACGCGTCTAAACGACCGGCATGATATTCACATGGGAAGAGACGCACCAAAGCACGTGTGTTGATACGGAGTAGCGCCGAGCCGCCGAGACGACGAGCACAGGTAGAGAGCATCGTGGTCGATACAACGTCAGTCTGCGAGTGACCACCGAATTCCAGCCATCACCAACACGTCAACAGTGTTGAGCAGGTCGTCTACAGTGGCAATCTCTCATTGGCTGAAAAGTGCCAAACTTCAAGTCCGTGTTTAGAAGGCAAGAGTGGACCACACGTCGAATAGTGCGCGGTGCGAACTTAACAACTTGAAATCGGTTTTAGCAGGAACTCATGTTGAAGTCAGTGTTGCCACATTTGGAACGGCCGGAAGGAAACCGGCGATGTCCGAGTGAAAGACAAGGAACCGCGTCGACGACAAAAGCGATGAGCGAGCGTCGCCGCGTCGGTATGCTATGCTCCTCTATAAGATTCCAGCATAAGGGGTAGATGCTGATATGTGACCTGGTGTTAGTTCGACGCTCGCCGAGGGAGTCGACTTTGGATGACAACAACCAGGTACTGACAAGGATTCATCATAAACTGACGCCACTCATACTGAAGGTTCTTCCAATTGAAATGACAGGCACCTACCGCGTATAGCCACAAGATAGAGCTGCAGCTCGATAATCCAGAGCTATTGCTGCCGCCTGAGTTTGGGTCGGAAGATGGAGAGTCGCAGAAGTTGCATTCCTCTGCACGAGCCAAAAAAGCGACGCGGCAGGATGGCAGCAGTAGTAGTTTTTACGAATATCTTGATGAGATTGAGACACAGTCTGAGCTACAGATGCAGACATTTGTTCCTGGCTCGGTTGGTAGCCGATCGAACGGCTCGGTGCGGGAGCGAGAAAATTGGGACGACGCCACGAGCCACTCGCCAGCACCGTCTCATCGCTCGGCATCAGCACGATCCGCAACCGACAGTAGCCATCAGTACGTCGTGGGAATCAAGGAAAAGCTTGCGACCCTGACAATCGAACTTAATGTAGGTCAGGAAGGATTGTCGCAATCCGAGCTGACGAGCTGACCCCGTGGATGCAATTCTAGGACAAGACCAAGACAATAGAGCTGCTGAACTCGGCGCGCAAGAAGGATAAGGCTAAGACCAAGCACATACTAGCCCAAGAAGACGAAAAGTACAAAGCACAACTCAAAGAGCAGCGCCTAAAGTTTGAAAAGGAGCTCGAGACCCATCTCGACTTTACGCAAAACGTCGTGAGCGACAAAGTACGTTTGCTGCCGACACTCTTTTTTTGATTTTTTTACTAACTATATGGATGCACTAGGCGGAGCTGACGAGACGCTGCGATGAGTTGCTCGCGGAACTGCAAAAAGCCAACACGGCAACGGCACGCGAGGGTGAGCGATTTAAGCTGCAGCTGAGAGACGCCAAAGAACGATGGCAGGTCCAGGAGAAAGCCAAACGCGAGCAGTGGATCACCAAGAAAACCGAGGAGATCAAGAAGAGCACGGTTAAAGCACTGGAGCCGGATATCCAGGCAATTTTGGCAAGAGGCAAGTTCGACCTTGAAAAAGCTCAGGAACAAGCGGCGGAAGAAAGACGAAAGCTGAGTATTCACCAAGAGCAGACGAAAGAAGCTGCATTGACGCGACTCAAAGACGAATACGAGCGCAAGCTCGTGGACGCCCGTGAGAAGGAACGTACCAAACTCATGACGCGCCTCGACGCCGCCGACGCCGAGCTCCAGCAACAGCTCAGTAGTCAGCGAAGACGGCTCCAAGAAGAAGCCGAGATCGCACGGAACGAAGTGTACGCGGATCTGCGTGCCCTCAAAGTCGCCCACGCCAACGAGATCGAAGAGCTCAAGCTTCTCGAGCTCAAGCGGACGGAGAAAGCCACCGAGAAGATGGTCGCCGAGAAAGATGAGCTTGCGCGCAAGTACGAGAGCGAGTTGATGGTGCTGCGCGAACAGACCAGCGTCGAGTGCGAGCAGTTCAAGACCCAGTTGACCACCAAACTGCGCAAAGAAATAGACAAACAAAAAGACGATATCGAAAAGCAAATGCTCGCAACGCGCGACGCAAAGCTCGAAATGGTGATTGAAAAGCTCCAGGAAGAGAGCCGCCAAGCGATCGACGCAGCCGAGCAGCGCGCGCGGCAAATGCTCGAGCACGAACGCCGCGAGTGGGAACGCAAGCTCAAGCAGACCAGCGAGATCGAAAGCGTGTGGATGGACAAGAACCGCGAGCTCCACGACAAAGTAGCGCGTGGCGACGAGGCCCGGGAGCTCCTACGCGAACAAAACGATGCACTCAGTACTGATGCCAAGCGAGCCCATGAAAAGACCAACGACCTCGCCAAGCTGCTCCACGAAGAGCGTCGTCTCCACGAGAAAGCCGTGAAAGAACTGGAGAAACAGATCATGACTCAGCAGAGCCATGGTGTCCACATGAACCAGCAGCAAACCGTGGAGATCGCCAAACTGAGGGAACAGATCGCGCAGGTTGAGGAGGCGTGGCAAGATAAACAGCAGAGACAACAGCGCGATCACGAGAGCGACCTCACGGCCCTCCATGAACGCGTGAAAGCAACCATCGCACGGAAAGACCATGTGATCTCTACCCTACAAGATGATCTCCACCTGCTCCAGGTGAAGCTCGACAAGAGCCACGCACTCATTGAAGACCAGCGCCTCCAGTTGTTTGGGGATTAGGAAAAGAGGGCGAAACAGGCATCTCAAAGATATCCATTGTTTACAATGGTCTCAGGTAATACTACAGAAGTACAGGACCAGTGCGTGATGCGCGGTATCTACCGAAGCATCCACCCATTGCGCCACCTGATCGGTGGCAACTGCCGAGGCTTCTCGACTTTTTTCTTCTTAATCACCGTCGGCTTCTTGACCACCTTTTTCTTTTTCTTCTTGGCAACAGTTTTTTTCACCACTGGTTTCTTCACCGCCGTCTTGGTCGGCGCTGCAACATTCGTCTTCCTGCCCTTCTTCTCCTCGGCTGCGAGCTTGAACGAGCCTTTAACCGCGACCAGCTTACCGGATTCGACGCCGCGCTTCAGGGCAATGTTCAAGCGGGACTTAGTATAGGCCGCACCCTTCTTCGCGGCGACAAACTTGTCAATAGCCTGGCGCGACGAGCCATTGCGTTCGTTGAGGGAGAGTACGGCTTCCTTGATCAGGTCATAGTACCCAGGGCCGGCAGTCTTCTTGGCTACTGCAGACGACGGCATCTCGGTATGGGTTGGGTTGAGGAGCTCTTCTTCTGTTCTTCTTGTTTCTTGCGAGAATAAAAATTCAAAAAAAAAGCGAGACTGAACAGCGGAAGTCACTGGTGCAAAAGCGGAGTGGTTTTTACTTGATGGAACACAAAAAACACCAATCAAAGAGCACCAAAAAGCGGAGAACCAATGTCGTGCAAACCAAAATGGGGACACCAGTTGATGGGTGAAAACGACACGAAGCAGCCCGCACAGCGTCTGAATAAAGCAACATGCACTAATAAGATAAGCCTTCTCGACACTGGCTCAAACAACCAGGACCGGAAGAGGCGAGAGATGCTACATACTACAGCGAGGACAGCTACTTAATCCTTCTTGACAGTAGGCTTCTTGGCAGCCTTCTTCGCTGCTGCCGGCGCCTTCTTGACCGTCTTCTTCTTGGTCGTCGTCGGCTTCTTGCCCGCCACCTTCTTCCCGATCGTCTTCTTACCCGTTGTCTTCTTTTTGATGACAGTCTTTTTCTTAGAAACCTTATCCTTCTTTCCCACGCTCGCAGTCTTCTTGGCCGCTGGCTTCTTGGTCACCGCCTTCTTCACAGTAGACTTCTTGGCATCCGATTTCTTCGGCGTAGCCGCCTTCTTCGTGGGCTTGGTCTCACTGGCGGTCTTCTTCACTTTCTTCTCGTCGGCCGCAAGCTTGAACGAGCCCTTGATCGCGACCAGCTTGCCCGACTCGACGCCGCGTTTGAGGGCCACGTTCAACCGGGATTTGGTGTACGAATCGCCCTTCTTCGCGGCGACAAACTTGTCGATGGCCTGGCGCGAAGAACCGTTGCGTTCCTTGAGCGAGATGACGGCCTCCTTGATCAGGTCATAGTACGCAGGGCCAGCATTCTTGGCAGCAGCAGCAGTAGGAGATGGCATCTTGATAGAGTGAAGGTGGTTTCTGTTCTTCAGTTCGAGTTCTTGGGGACAACTTGAGAAATGAGAACTAAACGAAAACGGCGGAGAACAAAAATAAAACGAATTCGCGTATCGACCTTTCATCCCTTGTCCTATGGCATAAGCAGCAAGTGAAGCGCGCTTTTCAAAAACGAGCACAATGTTTTTTACCATTGGATATAAAAATCCGCCAATCAGAGACGACCAGGAGATGGCTTCAATGAAAGCTACATGTAGCTTATGCTAGTGTGCATAAAAATAACTTACAATGAGACGACGTCAAGGAAACAAACAGGAAGTTGAAGTGAGCACATGTGTAGTTTATCTGTAGTTTACGATCCGGATGGAACCAGTTTGAATTGGCGAGACGACACGACTGACTGAGACGTCGACAATTTTAAACTGGTTTCCTGAGACCTGTCCAATCAGCTGAGAGCGCGCGAATCACAACACGACATCCATCACGATAGAACAGCATTCGAATTCGTTTCTACCAATGAAACCGAATATACAACTGACTGAGTCATCTGATTTGCAGAATAGCAACTTGCTCGTCTGGAACAAGGCGTGGAACAAACGGAACAGCAAGATAATTTCAAAACCGCAGGAACCCTGCATTACGCTGTAATGGCATGTGTGTCCTTTCGCAGCAGACGCCAACCGATTATGTTGTCTATTAATGATAGAGCTTTCTAAGGGCATCTCAACCAGTTATGCTAATTTAGAAACGGAATATTTGGTCCTAAGATGGGATTTTAGCATCGATGTCACACCGGTTCTTCCATATTTGGTGCTATGGCGAATTGTGACTGGTTGTCGCCGCCTGTTTCCTTGTCAGAATAGAATTATTTTAGCACGAGTGTCAGATTCGACTCGCATTCCGCACGACCGATGGAGAATCCTGTGCTAAAAATCTGTGCATAAATCGTGATTCAGCTCCTCTGGTGGAGATGCTCTACCACCAGCGATAAAATTTATCGTTAGATCTCTGGTATGGGCAACTGAAAGTGACACTCGCGCTGGCTTTTTCTTTGTCGTGATAGGCGGGATGATACACATCTGGGGTGAACGACAACGCTATCAACCGCGCACCATCTCTCGTCCCCACTCTTCGTTCACAACATGACGATCGGTAATGTCGACGCAAGTGACGATGCACTGTCACGGGTGAGACCTCAGCCGCTTCGAACGACCTCCACCACCTGTGCGTGCGTGGCACCACAGCAGTGGACGTCGATCTAGTAGGACCACCACCACCCGAAAATGCGCATGCGGCGTGCGCTGGGTTCACCAATTCTTTCCACACGCATTCTTTCACATTTGTGGCTGCGTAGCGGTTCATAACATGAGTGGGCAGAACTGCACCAACGACATGCTTTAGACGCCAGCCACAGTGAACATCGAAGCACCGGCACTCAAACGTCCATCGTAGCCAAGGCGTCTAACCTACATGCTGCATTTTGTGCTCTACCTCATGTACGTCGATTAGTCCATGCCAGTCAGTGCCATGCCAGTCAGCGCAGCGTGCTTGACTTCGGTATGGTCTATAGTCTACGGTCAGTGTATGCGCATTGTCCTCCGCCGCTTCAACACTCGCGGCCACCATCCGAAATGCTGGCCACAAGCACGTTCCACCACACTGTTTCCAACACGACTAATCAGGTTTCCAACATTTTTACTCCTATCCACTATGGTTCAAACCACCAACTGTTTAAAACAGTAACCCAATTGTTTAGACCGAATGTGGTGGACAATTTGTGTGGTACATCGAGACCCACGGCTCTTCTTGATCTGGTCGACCTCGAACTACTAGCTCAGAAAGATATTTGCTGTCTCTATACCATGCTCTCCGTGCGAAGACTCGCGCGCGCCGCGGCGCCGCTGCTCCACAAAACCTCCGCCGTCTCTGGTAGCATGACGCATCCGACGTGGCGTGCGTTCACGGCCACATCGGCGGCCCAGGACTGGCTCAAGGAGGTGCCCATGGGACCGGCCGATCCGATCCTAGGCCTCACGGACCGCTACAACAAGGTATGGAATATGAGGTCATTCCTCCTTTGGTAAGAGAGAAGTCTAATAATACTGGGTATGATAGGACACGGACCCGCGCAAGGTATCGCTTGGAGTCGGCGCGTACCGTGACAATGACGGCAAGGTGAGATTTGAGAGATCCCTTCATGGATAGCTACAGACTCGGCGACTGATGAGATCCTTCCTCTCACTAGCCGTACGTGCTGCCGTCGGTGCTTGAAGCTGAGCGCCGTATCACGGCTGCTGGCCGGAACAAGGAATACGCTGGCATTGCTGGTACGGCTCTCCTCCGTATCTCTCTCATCACTATAAGATTTCTCAAACTTCAAAATCTCTCTCTCCAGGTATGAAAGACTTTGTGGACTTGTCGCTCCAGTTCGCCTACGGTGAAGACTCGCAAGCGCTCAAAGACAAGCGCGTTACGGGCGTCCAGACCATCTCGGGCACGGGCGGCGTGCGCATTGCCGGCGAGTTTTTCTCGCGGTTCTTGGGGGAAGGCACGCCGATCTACCTCCCGAACCCGACGTGGGGCAACCACATCCCCATCATGAAAGAAGCCGGCATGGAAGTTTTGCGGTACAACTACTATGAGCCGTCGTCGCGCGGCCTCGACTTTGCCGGTTTTCTTAGCGACTTGAACGGCGCCCCCGATGGCTCGGTCTTTTTGCTCCATGCCTGTGCGCACAACCCCACGGGCGTTGATCCGACCATAGAGCAGTGGAAAGAGATCTCCAAGGTCTTCAAAGCCAAGCGTCACGTGCCGTTCTTTGATTGTGCGTACCAGGGTTTTGCCTCGGGCGATGCGAACCGCGACGCTGCGGCGATTCGCCTCTTTGTTGACGACGGCCACAAGTTGTTTTTGAGCCAGTCGTACGCCAAGAACTTTGGGTTGTACGGCGAGCGCGTCGGAGCTCTCAGCGTTGTGTGTGCCGACGAGGACGAAGCCCAGCGCGTCGAGTCGCAGCTCAAGATTCTGATCCGTCCGATGTACTCGAACCCGCCGATCCACGGTGCCCTCATTGTGTCGACGATCCTTTCGGACCCGACGCTTAAGGCCCAGTGGTACGCCGAGTGCAAAGGCATGGCCGACCGTATTATCGCCATGCGCACGGCCTTGCGTGACGCTGTTGAAGCCGCTGAGCAGGCGAGCGGCGTCAAGAAGGTCTCGGACTGGCGCCACATCACTGAGCAGATTGGGATGTTTTGCTACACGGGCTTGACCGAAGCCCAGGTCTCGCGCATGACCGACAAGCACCATATCTACCTCACGAAAGACGGCCGCGTGAGCATGGCCGGCGTCAATTTCAAGAACGTCGAGTACCTCGCCAAGGCCATGGCCGAAGTTGTTCAGAACGCCTAGGTATACGGACGTTAGGGGGACAAAGATCTCTCGTACCCAACAGTACCATTTTCGTGTTGTGATCTCTCTCTCTTTAGAATTCTGTATTGGAGACTAGATCAAGGAGGTCTCTTCTTGGATGTTTTGCCGGCAGACAAAGCGGCCCTTGATGCGAGGACAGGCGTTGGCGAGGCGCTGGCGGCAGTCGTACTGTGTGCGTTTGCGGAACACGCGCTGTTTGCGTTTTTCGCTGAAACGGCGCAAGCGTTCGCGTCGGGCTGCCGGTGAATAAATCCCAATTTTGCGTTCGCTAGGGTTGCAAGATCGTGGAGGGTTGGACTGATAGTACATTGATCGGGCACGGCACATGGCGGCGTACTCGTACATTGACAGCGTCACCACTGGCGGCGGACGACCTGTGTAGCCATTGTCATCGTTGGCTTGGCTTGGTCCTTGTATGGGGAGACTATGACGCAAGAGATGATCCATCAATTGGAAGGCAGATGACGGCTGTTTGCTCAGTGCCGGCAGCCGCAGTGCCACGGTCGCATCCTCCGCGATGGGGAAGCGTGGGAGTCGAGGCGAAACGGCAGCGGTGTAGGGAGTGTATCCGGAGTGATCGTGCGGTTCGCTGAGCAATACGCGCCGCGGACGAATAGGCACGTCGGTGTAGGGAACTGGGAACAGTTTTGCTTGCGGTCGAGTTGAGGTTTTACTTCGTTCATAGTGAGATTGGCTAGTGGTGGCCTCCATGAGGGCCTCCCACTTGTGCGTCGAATCGCTCGCTGCGACCTCGAGCCTGAGGTCATGCTCCGACACCAGTACTTTCTTTTCCGTGTGTATGGGCGATAATGCCGTTGGGTCGCCGTGGCCATGGCTTGGCGACAGGGATCCGTCGTCTTGGACAAATACTGGGAACTCGTTGGCGGTTGGCGTCTTGATGGCGTACGTAATCCGTCCACCATGGGGTGCCTTCCCTTCGAGGAATAGATCCCAGGCATTCGTTACGGTTTGAAAATGACTGCTCGTGTGGTTGGCAGTAGCTTCACTGTGGAGGGAAAAATCGCACAGTGATGGCACGCGCGTGAGACTCGTGGCAGTCTCCGCACTCGAGAGGAACGGCGACACGTTGGCGCGCTGCAGCAGCTGCGCGTCGTGGAGACCGTCGCCTTCTTCCAGTGCAAGCTCGAGTGAGTCGTGTAGCATACTGCGTGGGATGGTGGAGAGAGAGGAAGAGAGGTGTCGAGACCACGTGGGCGGCCTGGCTCTGGAAGGCGGCGTGAAAGCGTGCGATCGAGACCGTGAAGAACGCAACTGACGCACCGGCACGGCTCTGCGCCGAGCCACCAACTGGCGGGTCGTGGGCTGCGATCGCAAGCCCAGATTCGTCTGTGCTGCAGGTCGAATGGTGGAAAAAAGCCAGGGCTTTGCTTGGTTTGGCGGCACGCAACTGCTGCGGTCACAAAAATGAAGAACAGACGAAGAGAGCGAGATCTTCTCCCTCGCCATGGATCCTTTTCTGGCTGCTGTGCCGGTGTGCCGAGCCTAAGCCCTGTTTGATATATAGTAACGCATGACAAGTGAGAAGGGATATCGTGTGGAGCACGTGCACGTGCTGCTGCTTCTGAATCCATGGCATTTTGTCAAGACCCATGTGTACGACCTTTCGTGGGCAAAAGATCGCGCAAGATCCTATTCTTTTCATTGGACATAATTCATTCAAACAAGCATTTGATTGGATGTAAACCGCAAGCGACGCCTCAAGTTGAAGCGTCGCGTGGCATAAAAAGGGATGGTGCATCTAAGCAAAAATTGTGAAGGAAGCCTTTTGCGCTTCACAAAAGTGCAGAAGGCTTCCTTCACAATTTTTGCCTCGAACGCATCGAACCATAGGACGCCTAGATCTCTGCTGAGCTGTATCATAAGCATGAGTACGCACGTGGGATACAGCTCCACAGAGATGGGAGTTGAGTGCATACTGAATAATTCTCTAACTTCGATGAAAACGCTCGAGTATCACGTCAAAACCAGTACTATTTCTAAACGAGTTCACCATAACATGGTGAAATGACTCCACCAAGTTGAAGAACTGGAATGGTCGTGCGTGGCGTCAGAATGAGTGGAGCCTTGTGTCCCGATGCGACCTCTACTTGTCCATAGACTCCTTCGCTGACTTGTTTGCCCAAAGACTCATTCGCTGGATTTGTATCCACAGACTCACTTTCTGTATTAGTATTTGCACTCTGACTATCCAGAACAAACCAGCCACCCAGCGTGACGTCGTGAAGCGTCGCCGATGGATCGCACGAAGTGAGGGCGACAAATAAGGAAACGCTGGCCCAACACGCCGTCCCCCATTCGAAATGACATTGACAGATTAAACCGACGAGCACCCAGAGGTGAATACGACCACAACATTCAAACAGTAAAAGAAGCTAACTGCCGGTAGATCCTCCTGGATCTGTATTTATATTCCTACGCAGAAGGGTGCGGCTACTGACATATCGGTTTCTGTAGTTTTCATCACTTTCCAACAGGCCAGCGCGACGTTTTCTTAGGCTTAGAGGTCGCGCGCTGCTTGCTCACGTAGCGTACAAACCGTAAAATCTCGGGATGGTCCATGATTTTCTCCAGTGTATTGTAGTCGCGTGCCAGTGTCTTGTTGTCTTCGCTGCTGTGGATCTTGCTATGGCACGGCCGACAGATCATGACCCCCATATTGAGAAACTCTCTTGTTAACCCTTTCTTGAGATACCTGGCATGCGTGACGCGCGGTGTGAGGTGGTGGAACGAGAGGCGCGTCTCGCGTGCACACATTTCACAGCAGCGTCTGACTTCCTGGTCGTCATCCTCGTCCGCAACATCCTCGTCCAGCACGACGTCCTCTAACTGCACGGCTTGAAGCTTGCCAAATTCGATAAACTCGACTTCTAACCGTAGCTCCACGGTTTCAGTATCGCTGCTCGTGGTGGGATCGTCGACGTGGCGTCGAATCCGTGCTGGATGCCACTCGCCGTCCTCGATCAGCACCGCGAGACAGCTCTTGTCCAGCGCGTACTCGCTTTTTAGCGCCGCCAGCATTCGCTCCCGAATCGTTCCTTCGCCACTGCCTTCATCATCCGATGAATCGCTGCCTTCATCTGTGAGTACACGCGCCAGTGTCTCGCTGATCTCACGCAGCTGCGCAGTGTCCACCCACTCGACGCCGTCAAACGACTCGAGTAGTCGCGGCGCCAGCGCTGTCGCTGGCAGCGTCACATTGTCCTCGTGCACGGCGAGCAGCAGCTCTGCGACAAACTCGATCTCTTCCTCCTTCACGGGCTGGTTCGCAAAGCCGCGAAGCGATTGGGATACGGCAGTGGCGTCCATTAGAATTTTCTTGCAGTCGAGAAGAGCAAGAATGCGGCAATGAACTCGGAGCGTATTGATGATCGACCTTCACTCTCCATCAGCTGTGAGTGTTGGTTATTTTGTGGGCCGATTTTCAACCTAGTGTTCTAGAATGCAATCTGGAGCACCAAATAGAACTCGGACTCAATCTGGGACGCGATCTGTGACGTGTGTAGAAAAAATCACGTCGCAGATATCGTTGTCTACCAATAGTGCCGCAGCAATCAAGTTTAGTTTCTATGCCGAGTTGCGTCTCTGAATGGTGCCAGACACTTCGACATTGTCTCGAGTCTGTAGTGGGCTCAATTGGTTCATCACACTCGACAAGCAGCATGGCGATTGGTCTCCAAAATCTCGTAGTGCTCGAGTCGCGCGTGAAGACGCTTGTGATGTGTCAATACTGACCCACAAGACCGTAGCGCTTCAAAATGCCATGACCACGGCACGCAGATTGCATTTGCGGCTGCGATGGCGACGCGCTCGGTCGGCACACACATTCTAATTTCATCGAACTGAAGCATCATCTTCATTGGGTTGTAGCCTGTTGGTGAGGAGGGTCCCTGCATCTTCTTCAAGGCTGCGAAGCGATATGGCATCAACTGCTTTGTGCGTAGCTTTTCATTTTGTAAATTGTGTGCCCTTTTAAAGTCTAGGATCCACTTCATACATCCACCGTAACCTTTTCAATACAAGGTCACTCCATCCATACCCAACCGTTTTGTGAACGGCTCCCCCGAATGAGTGACATTCGTCACTAACGGCGTCATTCGTCCGTCGGACATTCGAGAAGTGAAGTACGGACGTATCACACTGGTTAGAGCAGTTTGTCGTGGTCCAAGAGTGCTTGGAGCCGATATCAGTTCACGTTTCGCAAGAAAACCATCTCTGGGCGGTTTACAGTCAAGTGAGAACTCCTGATTGTGTCAACATTATTTATTAATTAAAGTGGCTTATTAGTCTAAAGAGGGTTTCGCCCCATCTATTGCAGTTTTTGCACGGCGTCGCCATCCCACACTTGTTACGCTGATACTATTGGACAAAAGTCGAATCCAGCTTCCGTATGAAATGTGCCTAAAATCAATGGATCAAATAGGACACAGTGACCTGCATTAAGAATAAATCAGATCAAAAATAGGTAACGTAAACTGCCAGTTTTTGGCACACGACCAGTTGTTGGCATGTCACTATTCATTAATTTGATTGGCTAATAAGAAAACGAAA